>OY986053.1:13597299-13902848 GCA_963920205.1 Stenodema calcarata | reverse complement strand
CTGCTCATGGGCCCCACCTTGCCCCATTTAAAAATATGATCAGATGGATGAAGTTATGACATACGATCTGGCAAGGATCTGGAAAGTATAAGGGTCACTCTCAGGACATAACTACCAATTATCTCCGTGAATATCATAAAAATTGATTGAGAGGAACCAAAGAAACTCAAGTTTGTACATGTGTAGACACTGCTCCCATTCAGACCGCGTAGAAATCCTGGGATGTAATAATTCCCGAAAACTCTCATAACATTGCTTCGTTGCGAATCAGGAATTTCAAGTTTACGCCTGCGACGACAAAAGTTACAGTCGATTTCAAATGAAATTCAAATTTAGCTGAGGCCCTAAACGTATCGGATCGTTTGGGTTGGGTCTTTCCATAACGAGACATTTCGTACAGGCCTATGTTGTGAGGAATTGAGATAATATCTATATTATACGAGTCGATTTCAATTGCCAAAATTCAATAACAAGCATCGAACTTATCGTGGGATTTCTTCTCCCATGGATCGGTGCTCGATACAGCGACAGTTTACTTAACTGTGATTAAGTGTCTATTGTTCGAAAAGTGTGACTTTGACATGTTGCTACTAACCATGAAGTCCCCCGAGTAGCGTATTCTAATCTTCCCTGTGCCCTCACTCCCTGGTAGCAGATGATTGGGAGTCCTGTTATTTACAATAACGGAAGACTTTATCCTGCGAAGCGAATTCCGTTCCATCTCTAACTGAAGGCAATTACACCATCACCATGATACGTTTGCAAGAAACTAATCTACGCCACCAAACGGTATGTTTCAAGACAGCGAGTCAATTAAATAACACTAAATACCGAGACGGCGCTATTTTGATGTACAGAGCCACGATACCATGTTAGTCCTGGAGCCGAGGCCGAAAATGGGTGTTCATTTTAGGAGAAGGTTTGATATAAAATTATGAAAATCTAGTCAATTCTGAGTAAGAAAATCCAAGTCTGCCATTTCAAAGCGGTTGCTTTCAAAAATGGCAGCCATTTAAAAAGTGACGAAAACGCACAAACATGACCTGTCTTTAGGATGGATGGAACTTTTATAGATGATAGATTATGTCCAAACATAGATGTTTTCACCAGTCTGCCACTTTCAACCGGTTGAAAATGCGTGGCAGACTCAATTTCAAAAATTGCATTTTTCGGGTGTAAAATTTACAGTATTTGGGACGCCTCAAATTTTCACACATGATTATATATGCCCAAATAAGGAGTTTGAGACTTGTCTGCCAATCTAAAGCAGTTGAAAAGTAATGGCAGACTTGAATTGAAATATTGCCAAATTTGGTGATAAATTTCATCAGTTTTAGGAAGATTCAAATTTCAATACGTTAAAGTACCTGTAGTATGAGAGCAATAGACCATGGTCTGCCTTGCCTAGCCAGTTGCTTTCTACCGACAGACTGAAATGCAAAAATTGCCAAATTACTGATCAAAATTTTGTGATTTTAGGATGCTTCAAATTTCGGCTCAACATTGTTCTCCTGCAATAAGACTGAAAAAGAGTAGTCTGCCTTCAGTATCCCGTTGTTTAAGTTAGGCAGACTGAAATTGAAAAATTGCAATTTTCAAGGTCAAAATGAATGTATTTTGGGAAAGTTGTAATTTTGGCATGTGATACTAGCATGTTAGTGTAAACTTTTTGACGCAGTCTGCCATCAATATTCCGCTGCCTTCTGGCGGCAGACTGAACTCAAACGTGGGAAAACAGAAATAATTTCAATTATTGACCATTTTTATGGTAAAAATGCATCTTCTTTAGGACGATTCAAATTTTGGCACATGATACTACATTGTAAGAAGAAACTTTGTGACATGGTCTGCCATCAATATCCAACTGATTTTTTCGGCAGACCAACAATATTAGGTATCTTACTTACATAATATGTTACAATTTGCCATCCCTCAACACCTTTATTAGCTGCAAGTAATTTTTTCTACATCCATTTTCCTTCATGTCCGACTGTAGAAAATATCTTTAATTTATAAATGAAACAAGGGAGAAGCAGAAAACAGAATGGGAAAACACTAAACTTCGCGTCGAAAACGGCCGTTAGGTGGGTCCCGGGTAGCCGCCCAGAATAAAACTGCCTTTTTTTCATCTTCCAGGTAAACTACAGTCTAGAAATTTTAACCGTCAGTCGGGGATAGACCACATTGCAATATTCACTCGGTTTCTCATCTGTAAAATTGTTTAAATAATACCTTTTTGTAATAATACAAATTAAATTTTGATGCTGAGCTATTGACTTGAAATTTTAAAAATAGGTCAGAACTGGATCACAATGCAATAAATATTCACTCGGTTTTTTGTCTGTAAAATTGTTTAAATAATACCTATTTGTTTAAACAAATGAAATTTTGATGATGAGCTACATACTTGAAATTTTAAATATAGGTCAGAAATGGATGACATTTCAATATTCACTCGGTTTGTATGACATGGTATGAGTATGGTATGGTATATTATTGTATGTATGATTTGGTATAGTACAGTATGGTATGATAGGAAAGAAATTCGTATGGTATGGTATGAGTACGGTGAGAATATGGTATGGTGCCGATTTGCAACACAGTCTGGTATAGACAGAAGGGAGTTTATTTTTCTATGGCCATAGATTTAGGCAAGTTTAGTTATTTTCCATTGTACATTGGTAACATCAACCGAATCCAGAAATAACATTATTTTGTTTACTTTTCCAACAATTTTGATTATTTATTTATCGCCACATTGCATCCGACATTTGGACATTTCACCGCTGAACACGACGGCGAAGTCAGAATTGCAATCTCGCATTACGTCCTAAAATGGACGAAGCGATTAGGAAGAAGTTGAACGAAACGAAACCTATCCATATAAACTTCACGAATCTGAAGACATACGTAATCCCATTAAAATTTAATAAGTTAATATTAACTCACAAACAGTACCTTAAGCGGACGAGGCGAAATACATTGGCATGACTCTCGACTGCAAGCTGAGGTGGAAAGCCCATGTAAAGAAAAAGAAATAAAAAACATACCGTTCTATATGAATTTTTCGAGATATGAGATTTTCAAATTTTCAAAATTCGTTTTGAACCCCTTCCCCTTGACCTAGGGTTATGAAAAGTTTCGAGGACCATTGTGGGGTTGGTCGAAACCCATAAAAAAAATTTCGTAATTTTAACTCAACGCTAACTGGGCAAAGTGCCGCGGACGGCGTACGGCGGACGGACGGATTTTTTTTTATTCGATCTTGAAACGTAAACCAACAAATTTTGAGGGGGGGTTAAAATTTATTTTTCTTTGGGCGATTCCAATGGTTCATTATCGAAGATAATAAACCAAAATGAAGTACGAGGTACGCGGTGTGGGTGTGACAGGGGGCGCAGAGACATAAAAGGTCTCGTCGTATGACGCACTAGTTGGCTCCTGCCAGCCGTATTACGTCATACGCTCGTGCGTCATAGGCTCTGACGTACTTGTTGGCCTCCTGCTAGCCGTCTTACGTCATACGCTCGTGCGTCATAGGCTATGACGCACTTGTTGGTCTCCTGCCAGCCGTCTTACGTCATACGCTCGTGCGTCATAGGCTCTGACGTGCTTGTTGGCCACCTGCCACCCGTCTTACGTCATACGCTTGTGCGTCATTGGCTCTGACGCACTAGTTATCCTGCCAGCCGTCTTACGTCATACGCTCGTGCGTCATAGGCTCTGACGTACTTGTTGGCCTCCTGCTAGCCGTCTTACGTCATACGCTCGTGCGTCATAGGCTATGACGCACTTGTTGGTCTCCTGCCAGCCGTCTTACGTCATACGCTCGTGCGTCATAGGCTCTGACGTGCTTGTTGGCCACCTGCCACCCGTCTTACGTCATACGCTTGTGCGTCATTGGCTCTGACGCACTAGTTATCCTGCCAGCCGTCTTACGTCATACGCTCGTGCGTCATAGGCTCTGACGTACTTGTTGGCCTCCTGCTAGCCGTCTTACGTCATACGCTCGTGCGTCATAGGCTATGACGCACTTGTTGGTCTCCTGCCAGCCGTCTTACGTCATACGCTCGTGCGTCATAGGCTCTGACGTACTTGTTGGCCACCTGCCAGCCGTCTTACGTCATACGCTTGTGCGTCATTGGCTCTGACGCACTAGTTATCCTGCCAGCCGTCTTACGTCATACGCTCGTGCGTCATAGGCTCTGACGTACTAGTTGGCCTCCTGCCAGCCGTCTTACGTCATACGCTCGTGCGTCATAGGATCTGACGTAATTTCCCGCCGGTCGCTTGTGTTCTGACGTGATCTGAGGGAAAGGGTGAATCAAGGGAACAAATTTTTCCCGTTTCAGTTTATGTGCCAAAGCAAAGACATGAAAATGTCAAAAAAATGTGTAAATAGGTACCTAAGCCCAACTGTAATGTCAATTTTCTGACAATGAGTTTTCGACTATAGTTTTCATACCTTTTTACTTAAGTACTTATTGAAATTTGAGACTGATAATGAGCTGTTTGCAAATAAAAAGTCTGATAACTTCATTAGGTACATCTTATTAATCTATTTTCAAGTTCCGATTCACAGTTGAATGTGTTTTATTTAGATGTCGTAAAATTCGAAAACGATGGAATGACGAAAAACCTGTCGACTACTGACTCAAGTGATACTGTCGACTTCTAACACATGTAGGTCGACTACTAGTGCAAAACCATGTCGACTACTGAAGAAAATGTTGGTCACTGGTATCGACTACTACCTAGAGCATTGGGATTTTTTACAAAACTTCTTTTTCCCTTTTCAAACCATGTTGAATAATATTTCCCGCTGCCAGGTGTTTTAGGAAAGGATCTTGGGTACACAATGAACAGGTTTGCAATGAGAAAAAAACCGAGTGAATATTGAAATGTCATCCATTTCTGACCTATATTTAAAATTTCAAGTATGTAGCTCATCATCAAAATTTCATTTGTTTAAACAAATAGGTATTATTTAAACAATTTTACAGACAAAAAACCGAGTGAATATTGCATTGTGATCCAGTTCTGACCTATTTTTAAAATTTCAAGTCAATAGCTCAGCATCAAAATTTAATTTGTATTATTACAAAAAGGTATTATTTAAACAATTTTACAGATGAGAAACCGAGTGAATATTGCAATGTGGTCTATCCCCGACTGACGGTTAAAATTTCTAGACTGTAGTTTACCTGGAAGATGAAAAAAAGGCAGTTTTATTCTGGGCGGCTACCCGGGACCCACCTAACGGCCGTTTTCGACGCGAAGTTTAGTGTTTTCCCATTCTGTTTTCTGCTTCTCCCTTGTTTCATTTATAAATTAAAGATATTTTCTACAGTCGGACATGAAGGAAAATGGATGTAGAAAAAATTACTTGCAGCTAATAAAGGTGTTGAGGGATGGCAAATTGTAACATATTATGTAAGTAAGATACCTAATATTGTTGGTCTGCCGAAAAAATCAGTTGGATATTGATGGCAGACCATGTCACAAAGTTTCTTCTTACAATGTAGTATCATGTGCCAAAATTTGAATCGTCCTAAAGAAGATGCATTTTTACAATAAAAATGGTCAATAATTGAAATTATTTCTGTTTTCCCACGTTTGAGTTCAGTCTGCCGCCAGAAGGCAGCGGAATATTGATGGCAGACTGCGTCAAAAAGTTTACACTAACATGCTAGTATCACATGCCAAAATTACAACTTTCCCAAAATACATTCATTTTGACCTTGAAAATTGCAATTTTTCAATTTCAGTCTGCCTAACTTAAACAACGGGTTAATGAAGGCAGACTACTCTTTTTCAGTCTTATTGCAGGAGAACAATGTTGAGCCGAAATTTGAAGCATCCTAAAATCACAAAATTTTGATCAGTAATTTGGCAATTTTTGCATTTCAGTCTGTCGGTAGAAAGCAACTGGCTAGGCAAGGCAGACCATGGTCTATTGCTCTCATACCACAGGTACTTTAACGTATTGAAATTTGAATCTTCCTAAAACTGATGAAATTTATCACCAAATTTGGCAATATTTCAATTCAAGTCTGCCATTACTTTTCAACTGCTTTAGATTGGCAGACAAGTCTCAAACTCCTTATTTGGGCATATATAATCATGTGTGAAAATTTGAGGCGTCCCAAATACTGTAAATTTTACACCCGAAAAATGCAATTTTTGAAATTGAGTCTGCCACGCATTTTCAACCGGTTGAAAGTGGCAGACTGGTGAAAACATCTATGTTTGGACATAATCTATCATCTATAAAAGTTCCATCCATCCTAAAGACAGGTCATGTTTGTGCGTTTTCGTCACTTTTTAAATGGCTGCCATTTTTGAAAGCAACCGCTTTGAAATGGCAGACTTGGATTTTCTTACTCAGAATTGACTAGATTTTCATAATTTTATATCAAACCTTCTCCTAAAATGAACACCCATTTTCGGCCTCGGCTCCAGGACTATAACTATTATTTCCTCACATGAAATTCCCTCAAACAACAAACCTCACAATCCTCAGGCCTAATTGTTTTCTCTTAGGGAGCGCCTCATTCCCTATTACACATTAAGAGATTCGCGAATGTCCTGAAGTTTATTAATTATTACTTATTGGCGTAAGTAGAATTCCAAGCGGATTGAAAGCCTCCCACAACAGAAATCAATCATATGCGTGGGACGGAGGTTGCTGAGGACGATGTTTGACGCGCTGAAGGTAATTGAATGATGAGAGGGCAGTATGCTAATCGCGCGTTTCAAGGAACATCCAGTAAGAGCAATATGCTAATGAAGGCGGGGCGGAGTAAACGTCCGCTAAAATGCTCCGGTGAGGTCCTGAAGAGTTTTTTCTTCCTCGCTGTCTGATTAGCCGCGTCCGCGCCCGACAGATGCCAGGATGTTCCGTTTCTCTCTTGTGAATACCGGCGTTGATTGATTACCGTTTATTCAACTCAATGTTGCCTAGATAGGGGTTGTTGCTGTTATAACAACAAAGTGAAGACGTTACAAAGAGCTACAGTACTTGCAAGCAGGAGTTTTCAAGTCATCCTTCATTTGTATTAACGTTACTAGATATTAGTACATCATAATATGATGTACATAATATTATTATGTTCCCATGTTGTAACGAGCAATCAAATCCACATTTGACGATGTTGAACGCTAAACTGCTTGAGGTATGAGTATGTGAGGTCTGTATTTAGTTCTGATACGCTCCGCCTACTGTACATGGCTCTTGCCCAATCAATTATCCAGTACGGGATTATTGCATGGTGGTGGGGGGGGGGGGTACGTATCCTACCAGCTTGGAGAAGATCAATGTGCTTCAGAGACTGTTAATAAGAATAATTCTGAAAAAACCTAGATTATATCCTGGTGTGCGTCTGTACAGTGACTTTAAGGTTTTCGCGATTAGACAACTTTTCATAAAGTCCCTCCTACTGTTATTATAAATCTCCTTGTGTCGTTTTGGACTTGCACAGCCATGATTATTGTACGCGCTTTAGATTGGTAGGTAATGTCGGTAACCCTAAGCCAGCTTTGACGCTGACAACCAGGAGCCCTCAATTTATTATTTATATGTTGCATCGCCGTTTGACAAGTGGGTTAAGATCAACTACCCTCTATTCTCGCCCATCTTATAAGAAACAAATTTTTTCATGGCTAATTGAGCTAGGGGTAAAAGAGGCTGAGAATATCATTCGGAGTATCTACTCATGAGAATCTAGAATCTAGAAATGAGATGTTTCTTTATATGTTGTTTGCATGATAGGTATTTTCTTAGATCGGCTCTTGCGGGGGGCGCCGGGCATTGCCTATAGCCCCGCAATAAGGTTTAATGATGAACTCATGCGATTTATATGTATATCATTGTATTCTAACTTGAAATAAATAAAGAAATAAATAAATAAAATAATTCAACTATTTGCTCAGTGGTTTCCTCCAATACATAATACATAAGAACCCCTTTTCAAACGCATTTTCTCCTACAACTCCCAAAGGTTTTTCATGGAAATTCTACATGCAGCTTGGAGTGCAGCACGGAATTATACAGACATGAAAATTCACCTGCATCATACTACACTATCACTCCATGGGCAATCGTTAGGCGATCCAGACATCAAACAAGAAATTAAAGTTAATGATCTTCTCTTGAGAGCTGACATGCTTATGTGCTTATTTTCCATTATGGCATGGAAGGTAAAATGCACTGGGCAAAGTAATGTTAGTGTTTGGTCGAGAATATTTGCGGCTTGGGCCTCATATCATAACTGAAGGAGCTACACTGAATTTGTGGAAATGGAGTACAACCAAAACTTTTTATATACACACCTCGGCTGGACATCATATCATTAGCCACAGAGTCAGTAACAGAGCGTAAACAAGAGGCATCTCGTTCACAGAAGTAGATAGTTAATTCCCCCGTAAAATAAAACACCAGGAACATTTTATATCAATTTGAACGATTATCTCTTATTATGATGGCAGAGTTTGGAGGTGATTATGATGGTAGAGTGTGGAGGTGGACCAGGAAAGGTCGTCGTGTTTTGTCCGAGACCATTGGTCAGATGATGGTGTTGCAACACCGGCTGGAGGTGAATGCTTAATACTCCGTACCACAAGGAAATCACGGAGTTCTCCACGTGTGATTTCACGTGTTAGACTCAGATTAGTTCCCCCTTTCAATTCATCGGCGCCTACGATTCATGTTGAGTGGACTATCTCTTTTGAAAATTACAGCCGTCAGAGGCCGATTCCTCGGTTCAGAAACTACTTATTTATTGAGAGATAACATCGTAGTTCTAACGGAAATGATCCAGGTGGGAGTGTCAACATCCACCTATTTTCTGCTATCTAGATACAGATGGGTATACTGTTTCATAGTAAGTATAGATAATTACTTCAAGCAGAAGATACGATATAACATTTAATCAGGAATAATGTATTTATCTTATAATATACATCATTATCAATAATTGACATTATAATAATTATTATTATAGTATATTATACTTATAATAATTGTATAATAAATTTGGTAAATCAATTATTGATAGACTTGTTGAATACTCGTAGTTGAGTAATTCCGACCAAACATCCAGTTTTAGTGTATGAATTCTAACATTTTGAGGTACTTGTAAAAATTTTATATTTAAATAATTCTTGTCACCTGAACCTTAGAAAATATAAAATATTAATTGGTGGCCTCCACTCAAATATCAATATTTAGAAATCATAGAATTCCTAACGATGAATTACGCCCTTTGCAAAGGAGAAAGCGATCATTCAACCTCTGAAATCAAGACTAACTTATGCGGGGGAAACTATGTTTTATTGTAATGTAACCGCCACAAATCTAGAAACGTCAATTCAAGTAATTTGGTATTCAATAAGTAGAATTTATTTCCATTCAAGCCGCAACCCTATACTCGAACTTCACATTGAGGTGAGATAAATTATGATAATAGGAGGTAACTATAGCTGAATCATAAAGAAGACTACAGAATTATTTGTGTGTGGTCCACCAGGTTGGGATTCGCAATGTGGAATCCCATTCGTTTTCGCCGCTGCCGATAAGTAATGATCGATTGTATTCACAACGAGCCTGACATTCGAATAGCGCCCACTCGAAAGCCGTGTCGCCTGAGACCCCAGGCAGCAAACATAATTTTTCCTTCTGCCAATTTAAATCAATTTTGTTTGAAAAATCGATTTGGATGACATATGGGATTGCCGAAAGCTGACCGTCTAAAAGACGTCTTCATACTAAGCTCCTCGAAGTTTCTAATTTGGTTCTTAGTAGGTACAAAGTGGGACACTAAGTACTCTATAGATTACTAAGAGAGGAGACTGCAAATACAGGAACATCTAGGAAGAAAGAAGAGGAACAAGATCATTGGTGACAGCGGAAGAAAAATTAAAAATTGTGAGGACTTAGTTGTACTCCAAGGGCTCTTTAGTATATTAACAATTTCCTGTTGGATGTTATTTCTTATGCCATGACACGTACAGGGGACTTAATTCATCAGTCATGGATCACCAATAAAGACCACATGGTATAGGTCCTTTACAAATGAAAGTATGAGTTCACAAGGATCCACTATTATTGATCAATACAAATAAAATTCGAGTTCTTGCGTTACGAAAGTTTGATGGTCACCATATCATAGGTCCCTAAAAATATGATGTTGAGCTTTTAGTGCCATGGCAGCGCAATGGACGAGTCTCTAACAATGAAAATATTTGGTTAACGTTTTGTCCATTCCTCCTTGGCGTATCTGTGAGATTGTAGGAGGTTTAGTGATACTATTTTTTTACTACCCCACCGATACCCGCCAGCCATGAAAATAGTTATGATTCTTGATTCATCGTTCGAAAGTAGGTACAGTGGGTTGCTTTGAGTTTGTTCCCGAATTCGACCACGATTTCCGATTGGGAGTTGCATGAGGTCCCTATCGTTCTACAAACACAACGAGATACAATTAGGATGAAAGGTGCGTATAGTGAGTTTGGTGAAAGTTGGAGCAAAAAGGTGAAGTGCAAAGTTGGTAACGCGGTCTGTGTAGTAGAAACTGGATGAAAGAGTCATTGTGATCCAAAACATTTGCTGAAGTCAACTCGGAAAGTGCTATAGATCAAGGTATTCAGGCCGGATCCTCCCTTTCTCCAAGTAACTCACAGCTCTCTATTCCACTAACTGGAAGTTTGAGTTGATGTTCTGTTCTGCTTGAGGATTAAAGGAAATCGTTTGTTCAGATGTTTTTATAGAGTCTCCATCAAAACACGCATCCCTCGTGTGCTGCTCAAGTACGGAAAAGTAAACGTACTGTTCATTTATCCCCCGTGAAGTTCCCGTAGTTTGATTGAACTTTCAATAATGCTAAACACATTAATAAATTTCTTCCTAACGATATCCGGATGATTGAGCTTATTGAGTAGTCATTTTCAACATTTCAGGTAATTCATGTCCCACTGACAATAAGCTTACCAACGGATAGTTTCCCCATCGCACAAGATGCACATTGACTTCTCTCACGGATAAGATGAAAGCTAGGGCAATTTGGCTCGGAAAAACTGAACACTCCAACCTCTATAAAGGTCCATTAGGTTTTTATTGAGACGTTCGAGGGCCTTTCTACCTTATTGGAGTTCTAGCCGTAATGGCTCCTAAGTGATTTCATATTGTACAAGGTCAAGATATCGCCGGTTTCATGAGGCTCGGTCGACTGGTTGTGGATGGACCGAACGTGCTATCTTCTTTCAGTATGAGGTCCTCTGGTTTTATCATGGAAAGGATCTGGAAATGGACATATTTCCATTCATTTCTGAAGTTCTTCTTGGGTGAGTGAAACTAAATATGGAAATCAATCATCACCAAAGTATCAATTTGTTTATACTTTTTCGAAGATTGATTCCTATATTAAGTTTCACTACACCCAAGACAAACTTCCGAAATGAATTAGAATGTCCATTTCACATGTCCATTTGGAAATCTTGAAGGAAAAGTGATGAAAAGTTATGCCTTCTTTTGGCCTGATCCAGGAATAATGCGTATTACCGTCCTTAAAAGTTAAATTCAAATTAATTTTGTCGTTGGACAAAACACCACGCTCTAAGTCGCCTTATGAGGATGTCATACGTCAGGTTTGTATATATCCAGGGGGAAATTTGTAGTCGTCCTGATTTCCAAGGCGGTTTGGTTGTTTCTCTACTTTGATTTTTTTTTTTCCCTCATTTCTCTTCCCTAAATCGATATCACCATTTACATTATGCGCCCATAATCCAAACATCGTTTAGGGCGTTTTAGGCTCGCTGAAAAAATATCCGACGTGAGCCTTATTACTATTTCATGCGACAAGCTTCAAGTGACAGTTGAGTCCCAGATGTTGTCAAGAAGAGGAAACGGGGAAAGAAATTGTATATCCTCCATCCGACCTACTAGCATCACCAAAACCCTTGGATGTTTTCTAAGTACAAACTGTAACATCTGGCCAACCCTTTCACCCACCCCTCTACCAACCATTCACGAATCACTCCCGTTTCTTCATATCCCCCTTTCTCACTACCTCCGAGTTCCGCAAAGTATTTTGTAAATCTTGTTACCGTACTCTCAGCTTGATTAAATGAAATCAGAAGGGAATTAAATCAATGAGCGATTTTTCACAGAAACAGTAGTGTCAGGGAAAATCGTAAACGCATTTCTATGTTTGCCATGTTTGAGGAGGTGTTTGAAAGTACTGTTTACCTGTTTTGTGGCAACATGAACCCAAAAATTCCTGTACTGCGATTCGGGGAATTCATCGTCGATAATGCACCGTTAGAATCGACCAAAATAAAATAAATTTTGAAATTTTGAAAACAACAATCTGGAAAATTTCAAATAGAACGATATAAAGCTTTACTTTTATTTAAATAAATTATATAAAATAAAATAATGTAAATCCCAGAACCACTGTCTGTGCTGTATCGTCCAACCGGAACTTAGCAATGATATAGCCAAAAAAACTACGCTAAGTTCCGGTTTTAATAATAGGATATTTGTGTCAGTAATTATGGAATATTCCTTCATATCATCAGAGATTGGATTAAATCTATAACGATTGTACTGGAAGAAAGTATGGCTATTTTTCTAGAGAAACGACAAAGGGAAACGGCTTTTGCCATTCATAACTCTAGATCCTCTTTGCTACACCGCCAACACCAAAAACCATGTTTCGATCGTTATTTTTGAACGCCTAAATTTATCAACGTTTCAGTAAGATTGTTGTTTGGTTCATACAACAGCCGTTTTATGTGTACCGCGGGATGTTTTTGGGCCCTCGGCTGTGGCTGTCATTTCGCATAACACGAGTGCGTTGAAGTTAGAGGAAAAAAACTTTTCTGTGGGGGGAAAAAACACATGTAAAACTGGGTAGGTCCCAAACTAGAAACTCTGTTTCAAAAGATCATCTGCGGCAAACGATGAACACCTTCCGACAGGGCGCCTTCACGCTTGTCTCACACTCAAATATTGTACATTTCTTCCTCGCTATCTCAGCTGTAGCTCAACATCAGTGTAAAAAGTTCCAAACTTACTGTGTTCAAACAGATTAATAATTCTTGACACAACGGTTCATTATCTTCTTTGTACAGATCACCCTTCTGTCTAGATCACTAGGTCTAAATGTCTAGATCCTAAATGTTAGATTAATTATTATTATCACTAATTATTAACAATTTTATCAAGTACCTACTGAAAATTATTATAATTTATTGTTAGGTATTGATAATTCGTATTTATTAATTATTATTAATTATGATTAATTAATACGATATAATTCTGGGGTTTTTAATACTACGTCGGTAATTTTTTTATAAAAGAAGTACCTACCAACAAACATTCGAAATTACCTTCATTTCCGTAGCACGAAACGCACCTCAGAACAACAAACTCGACATCACTTAAGCCATATGATGTTCCAAAGAGCTTGTTAGTATGAAAATGGACCTGTATTTCAACAGTTTGATTCACGATCGGGTTGTGAGGCACAATCTTTGAGCCGTCATTGTGAACGAACGGCTGGTCGTACAAAGCTGCAGATGGTCTTAAAAAATTCTACGGAACAAACTCTATCTAAATATGAAATAAAAAACATACCGTTTGATGGGAATTTTTCGAGATATGGAATTTTCAACATTTCAAAATTCGTTTTGAACCCCTTCCCCTTGACCTAGGGTTATGAAAAGTTTCGTGGATCATTGTGGGGCTGGTCCAAACCCAGAAACCAAATTTCGTAATTTTAACTCAACGCTAACTGGGCAAAGTGCCTCGGACGGCGGACGGCGTACGGCGGACGGGCGGATTTTTTTTTATTCGATTTTCTGAATCTACGTATCTTGAAACGTAAACCAACAAATTTTGAGGGGGGGTTAAAATTTTTTTTTCTTTGGGCGATTCCAATGGTTCATTATCGAAGATAATAAACCAAAAAACACTGTTGAATTTCTAAGGAACATAGAATTTGTCCATTCTTGGTGAAGCGGTAATTGCTTAGAAAACTACAACTACTGATCAGGGTGTGGCAAGTTGTTTAATCCACAGCGAGTTCATCAATTCCGATTTAGACCTAAGTACGTGGAAGGTCGATTTGATAGCCCATGCCGTTAGGAGGTGGATGGATACATTGATAGGACGTGTTTCCTAGTGAAACTCTTAGCTCCCTCCATTTAAACATAAGACCACACACTCAACCTCGGCGGAAATGGCCGGCAGTGTCCCGATCCAGAGGTCCCTTATCAAGAACTCGCTCAGCTGATCGGGTCTGGTTTATGAGGCCTTTCTTCCCACAGCATCACTACATTACTTGGCATTGGCATGACTGACTCATCCCACCAACTGCGTATTATCAGTATTAGCACATGCAAGTCACTTGTCTTTTAACGAGGTTTATATTGTCGTTGAAGAAAAGAACATAGATAATAGATGAATTTAATCTCTCCACAGTGCAGTTGAGCGAATTTCAAACGGTCTGCACAGTAAAGCTACTAGTGATCCATTTTCCATAACCCTGAAAATCATGTCATCAGCTTTGACGTTGAGAACGTGGTATTTGCAAACGGACGGTCACCTTAAAATTTAGATTCCTATATGTTGTATCTTCACGACAGCAATCCAGCAACCTAGCTCATACTGAGTAGTACGATTCTTGTGTGACGTAACTTGCAGCATATATCGTCAACCATTAAAAAGTGAAAACTGAAGGAGCCCTGAAGTTTTTATTTTCACTGTTTCACTTTTACGAGTTTGATGTTAATAGTGCTTGAACTTTATTTCGGTTTCATAACCCGAGCCATACGATTAATTTCAATTGAACCCAACTCAAACGAACGCAATTTCCAATTAAACTAGACGAAGACTCGCCAGCGATAAAACGGACAAAACCATCGGCTCCCTAAACGAATCCCCAAAAATTAAAATTGCCGTCTGTGGCAAATCAAGATGAATGGAAGCAATTCAAGGAAACTGGGCATTGCGGACCACATGCAGTATTCTGTAAACAAGACTGACACCACTTGTTGAGGTTCTGAGCGTGAAGATGGGTTTTTGATTGACAAGCGTGGCGTAGCTGTTGAAGAGGGGCGGTTGAGGTGGTTAAGAGATGGGAAGGAGCGTTCTGATGATTGCCATGATTAGGTCAAGAGTCCTCATCCTCATGTGTGAACGGGACGAGCTCATTGCCTCCGGGCACCTTCCGCTTCGTGGGTGGGAATTATTTTCAGGAGTGACAGGTGGCGAATGGGTCGAATCGTGAGTTTTACACCCTTCAGAGTCAATTGCAAGGTCGCGATAATGCGATAATCGAACTGAGTTTTCAATCCACATCGACATGAAATAATATAACGTATACCTCTTAACGTTACAGCTGGCACCACTGAGCGAATTTTCGGGCGACCGATGTTGTTGTGCGAAACTTGCGTTTTGCTTCGGACATTGGAGGAAATAGTGAGAGATTATGGGAGATGGTACAGTTTCATCGCAATTAGTAGTAAAACAATTCCCAATGGATCTCCATAAGTAGAAAAGATGACATGACATTGTGTCAAAAATCTGAAGTTGCTCACTTTGACCCAACACCTTCTCCATCATCCAATGAAATTCCTCTATTATAACATGTGCCTTTAGGCGTTCTGGGAATTTAAAACCAATATCGGGATTAATCGTACAACTGTTATATATGTACTTGCAAACGTCTTTGTTTCCTACAAGCAGAATCGACCCGTAACCTGAACAAGGCCCAGAGAAGCCCATGTTCACTTCTTAGACCATTTCTTCATCAAGTCACGGATGTCTCTGATTTTTCGAATAGCTGTTTCAAAAATAACCGCGGCCTTTTTTCTTCTTCTGAAAGTTTCTCCATTTCAACAGATGGAGCGCATCCGAAGTGTTTCCTTTTTTACCGCACCCGCGACTCGACGATCACCTGTTTGGCACTCGACTCTCTTTGCAGGTGGTCTTCCGCGAATTGTGGCTTTCAGTATGTGGACGGCTATTTGGAACTCATCACGATCACTGACAGTCCCAATATTAGCACTATATCACGGTGGAGTACAGGAACAAATAAATTTCATGTAAATGAACTGAGCTACGGGTTAATATATTTTGTCAAATGATAAACGTGCATAGGATACAAGTAATTATCCACAAGGTCCTTTAAATTTTGTAGACACACGGAAGTGCCTGAATACCATGAGTCGTGGGATATTCCAATCGTTCCTAGGGAACATAAACGTCCTGCAGCAGCCACAGTCGGTACTAGAGGTGTGTTTTTCGTTTGATCAATCAGCATTGATTAGATCGAGGATATACAATACATAATCGTAGATTCACAATACTTACACAAAGAGATGATGAACTATGGTGAGTTGGAAATCAACGAATTTCTGCCTTGAAATATAACTACACTACGTTACTCTGTTTATTTGGTGCCCTTGGAATGAGTAGGTTGGATGATTGAGATTAGCTCGCGGCTGTATGCATTACCGAGGGTTCGAGCGCCTAATCTTGTTTCCTTCTGGTAATTCGATTTGCCCCCTAGCTGGCCCACACTTCAAGCAGCTATCCTATAAATTATTCTTTACGTCTGAACGTGTTAACGCGAGTCTCGGTAGCGATGAGGCGTGTTCGAGTTCCGCCTTGCAATAACTCTTCTTCACGCTCGAGTTGAGTGAGTTAATTTCAAGGAACGTAGGCACTAGATTCGCCGGAGTGAAATGACATGAAGTATGCAGGGACTCCGTTTCGGACACAAACGAACTGGTGAGTTACTGCATTCGAAACCTGTTGCCTATTTGCTCGTTAGGGTAGGGCCGATGCACGAAAAACAGGGGAAAAGATCCAATGTATTGTGGTGAGAAGGGAGGCTTACTTTTGTATCAATCTCCCACGTTTTGTCCCAATTGCACTCCTATACTTATAGTAATGAATTCAGTATAGTTAAATTCAAATAACTGGTTGTCGATGAATACATTCACGTTTAGTTGATAAGGGAATGAATGATCTTGTGGATAAAATGGGCCAGCTTGCGTGACCCTGAGTACCTTTCCTCCCAACACACGAGAATTTTATTATATGATCGCTAAACCCCAGGGGGCTTAACCATACCAAAAGTTATTGCGACCATCTTCGTTTTATCGGGTTCGAAATAAAATACTCTGGGTACATGTGTTGAACGAGACGTCCACCTGTTATTCACCTGCATGAAGATATAGGGGTTGCTAACAAGTACATATTGCAGCCTGGGAAGATCTATGATACGGTCGTTGGTCCCCCATAAAGACACATGAGCCTCGGCTTTACCAACAATGGTTGGACAGATTGCAAGCCGGCCTTTCGTATAATCCCAAGGTAGAAAACATCCTCTTCCTGTTTTCATCAGAACTCCAACAATCGGGAGAGATATCTTTTGGATAAAACGACTTCATTCTGACCTTCGACAAATTTGCTGAAATGCTTTCTTTTGTCGACCGTTCTGTTTGAGTTCATTGTTGTTCAAATACATGACGGAACTATTCATTTCTGATGTTCTACATCAGATACTGATGTAGGTAGATTAGATACGCTGGAAAACGGAGCTAATTGAACCTAATATGTATCCTTGTATGACTTATTATCCACCAGAAATGACGAAATCTGTTTTTGGTAAAACCAGCAAACCCTCATCCACTGAAACGGTCAGCTCAATGAAACATAAAACAGACATAATAATTCCAGATATAGCTCGTGCTTTCGTGTTCAATTCCTCAAATTCCTACTGTCATACAGTACTTTCCAATTCCTAGGGTCATAGAACAATTTATAGTGTCTGTTGCTCAACTCTTGGTTAGAATTGATGATAATATTTATTTTAACATAATGAGTGGAAGGCAGGTTTGTAAATTATTAGTTTTATATTAAGTGTGTACTTCTTAAGCCTTGTTATCTTACATGATAATTTCGGTCCGACATCTATCGCCCTAATTGTCTATTGAAGAAACTATCAACATATCAATAACAAGACAGGGATGAACGGAAACGCTAGTCTTCAAAGAAGTTTCATTCGAAATAACAGGCGACGCTAACGAACTATTATAGACGCCAGGGAATCCTCACTTTCCGCCTTAGTTAGGTAATAGTAGGGGTTGAGGGCGGGTTGATGAGGGGATAAGATTGAATATCGAGGTCGATTGGCAGCAGTGCGAGTAAATGAAGGTATGAGAGGCAATTTCACAGGTTTTCGTAGGGGCTTGAAGTGATATAGTAACTGGCTAAAGATGGATGAGATGTCAGTAATCTGAGTAATTCATAGCAGACTAATCAAAAATCTTTCAATAATAATCACCAATTATGATGAAAATAATAATAATAATCTCAAATCATTGTTACAACGTTGAAGGGTCAGTTTTCAGTACCTTTAGGTCGATTCAAGCACCCTGCAGGTAACTTTTGATTTAGAAGACCCTTGAGAACTAGATTTTGGTAGTAAAACTAGTCCTACGGAATTCAATAATGAAGTATGATTCAGAGTTTGGGGTGCTATGTTTATATATAAACATAGCACCCCAAACTCTGAATCATACTGCCATATATGGAACACAGTTGGACTGGATACAATGCAGAAGCAGTTCACCCTCACGTCCGCCTCAACGGGAACATTCAGTTGGGACCGATGGAACAAATTAATGACAAATGTCGATTGTAAACCACAGAAATTGAAATAAATCAATGGGATCTGGTTATAATCCCTGGACTAGTATCAAGTTAAAAAGTTAGCATCATTACTTCATCACAAACCTATTGAATCTGTGTTCAACAAGGACTGACGATCGCGTGCAAAACTCTTCAGCTCTCATCGACGATGAAGGTATTTTATGGATATAGCTTGTGTAGC
Source organism: Stenodema calcarata (assembly GCA_963920205.1). Lineage (NCBI taxonomy): Eukaryota > Metazoa > Arthropoda > Insecta > Hemiptera > Miridae > Stenodema > Stenodema calcarata. The sequence goes on along the minus strand of OY986053.1, from coordinate 13,883,943 downwards.
GATTGTAGGAAGAGGTACATGGCTGCTAGACAGTTGCAGTTTATGTTAGTTGAAAGGAGATACACGGCCGTTGAACAAGATTTCTTGCTGCGCTTTCCTCCCCCCCTAGGCCCGCCTTCATTGTGTGGATCCCCTGCTAGTTGTAGGTACAGTGAATTATTTTCTACAATCAGTTCTCCCCGCCGTGACGGCGTAACGATCAGTGGAATCAGTCATTAAGAGTGTTGTTGTATAAATAGGAATATTAGAGTCAGGATTCAGTCGTCTAATCAATAAATCAGAGGAGACTTGTTATTATTTATTATATTACCAACACATGGGTCTAAAAGGCCATCTCTGTAAACATAATATGTATATGATACATATTACATTTATATGATACTCAAATTGATGTTTCCTGTTTATTGCGCTGAGAGTTTGTGAGAATTTATTAAAAGCGTAACTCAGGTTACTACGGTTGTAACATGTAACACAATTTTGATAAATAATCTGCAAATATATAATAAGACACTGTTTGCATCCACATCAAGAAATACACACAGATGGACTGGATTGAACCAATATTCAGGAAGTCTTAGAGATTGTAAAACCAGGCATTTCGCGAGGTTATGGATATCTAGGGTAGGCTAGGCTTACCTTGGGGAACAAAGGTATCTATGAGTTTGTACAGACTCGAATCCTTGGGAGGTTTTTAGGCAATGTTAGACTGCTACTCAATTATAACCATCTGCTGAGTTCACTCATTTCGAAAGACGTTGGCTAGGTGAAGTTGGACAAACCAAATTATGATCCTTGCTGCCTTTACATAGCTGGTTCCAGACTCCCGATACAGCAGATGGCCAAGTTATCCCTACACTACAAGAAGATAACTCTGGCAATATTATCATCACTGGCGGTAGCTGTGCCCTTTCCATGAAGCTATTGAAAATGAAATGAGGATCTCGGCCCTGCGATTTCAGTCGTGGTGAAGAGAAAAACCAACCTATCAAGTGCATACGTGACTTGGGAGAGTAATCTGGAATGATGAATGGGGACAATGAGCTCGTATAGAGGAAGATAATTATGCTGTGTTAATGCAGCTGTCTTCCCCTACTTGGTACTCTCATCATCGTTTAATGCGTTGTCAAGAGAAGCTAATGCTGTCACGTTAGCCTCAATTAATAAAGACTGGATGATGTTACATCGAACAGTGAAATTTCTTTCAAGTACGAAGAAAGATGCGACTCAATCCACTTTGAAAACAACCAAGCCCCATCAGATGGAGGGAAGTCATACAAGGCTATGACATACATTGTATTCTTTATATTGGTATACTTTAAATTCAACCGTCAAAAATATCGTTACAAGTACTGATTTGTCCTTATATATTGAAAAAGTTATTCACAAGAATGTTTCTCTCTTACTCTCTTGTTTCTCTGATAACGTTGAGAGCAATGCCAATAGAAGTGAGTTATGCAAGTTATGGAAGCTTACAGAAGAAGGCTGCTTCTTGGATATGCAATAAAGACTTCCAAGCCATAAATTATTACTCGCAATATAGAATTCTTTGGAACTTGTAATATTTAGATTTCGCTCGTGTTTAGAATATTTCGGATGAGACAAGCATCTGCTCGCAGCAAGATAAACTCTCTGCTCGTCCACTATGATTATTGACTAATGATTGAGACACATGATAAGAGCTGAACGATAAGCATCGTAATACAACGAAATTACATCAGAAGAAAAATCCAGACGAATATAGAATGGAATAACAAAAATATGTATTGCTAATAATTAATAGATGGATTAAGACTTAATAATCATGTACATATTTCCTCAAATAATAGATAACCGACGTTGAGGAAATATGTACATAATTGTTCAGGAACTGTTGAACATCAAGTTCTCGCCTCCTATGATATTTGACAGTTATCAGTTAATGTAGAAACCTGGTCATGGAAACAAACCCCATAAATTACAACCTACCTAAAATGAATCGTGATAAGCAGCACGTGCCGTGTCGTTCAAAACATCCTTTCGATTGTTCATTAACCTTAATTCATGAAGAGATATGACGCGATTTCAATATTTAAGATCGATAACCGATCAAACCAGTGATTGAATGCTTTCTAATTGATTGATGCTGATATAATCGATACAGTCGTTTCACACGTATAATACAAATATCAACCGAATGATTGAATGCTTTGTGTTCGAGATTCAACTCAACACAAATCATCAAGCTATTGTCCCTTACAACCGAATACAGGTCGAGTATTTATTGTGATCTTTAGATGAATCATTTGAACCTATTCACTAATCATAATGAACCCCTTGGTGTCTATTTGACTTATTGTTTCTAAAATGTAGTTGAAAAGTGATAGAGATAATAATAATTACTACGCTTTAGGAATAACTAATACTTTCTTAATGAGAGTTACACATTCTTGTACATTCGTAGTAGAATTTTCCAGAACGAATCAGTAGGCTATTGGTCTTTTACTTGGTTTTTTCGTCCATCAAAACATATATGTGGTAGTAATATACTTGATCATTTAAACGAAACACGTTCCTAAACATTGAGCTGAGTTTGAACGTTAATATACAAAATGTATAAGCGTGAACTAGTTAGGCTAGTTTACCTAAACCAAACTTTCAAGTTAGAACGAAAGTTTAGGTCTTTGTATTCTTTTTACATGGTATGTTCATAAATCAAGGATGATTATTTTGTTTCTGTATTGACATCTCCTTTCGCCATGTCCTGTTTTCTATATGATCAATCATCATTGTCACATCAACGCACATATTGTCGATGTGTAGATAATGATAAATTACAACATCCGTTGGCTATCAATTAACCTTACGATCATTATATCGTTTTCTGTGCTCACTCCACTGTTAAAAATGACCTAATCTTAACGCAGGTAATGGAAGATGTCACTGCAAATTAATTCCATGTCTGGAATAACTGGTGACAAATGAAAATGCAAATTAGAATGTAGTAATTCATTCATGTAATTCATTGATCACGCTAAATCTCGTCACGTTGAATTATCCTTGTTGTCTTGCCTAATTTATTGTAACTTACATAAGGCAAATTTTCTTAATTGCCATAATATAACTGCATCACCTTTTTCATTATCAACATCGGGAGGGACTGTACCTACACTGCTACAGACTTCCAAAACTTCAAAAGTCAAGTGCGTAACATCACAAGACTAAGTTTTATTCTCCTTAGTCTTTGTTTAATTTATATGAGGGGTTTATACTGTGACTCATTTCGTAGAAGACTACAGTTCACTATGACATTGAGTGATAATTAGAAAATGTATATGATTCGGCAGAATAAGGTACCATTTCTCAAAAGCCCATATCTACAGACATCTTGTAATAAGAAACCGCTGTACGATGCCGGTTATTCAGTTTCTGGATGACTATTTTGGAGGTAGGTGAACTTCCCCGATTTCGAGTAGGTTCAGAAGCTCCAAACTATTCGCAATAATGCCCTCGCCGTATTATGACCTTGGGTTAGGTCGGGATTTACAAGGGCTTCAGTGTTTGACACTAACATCACACGATTGCCTCCATTGATTCGATCCTGAAATTTATAGCTACTGCTTATTGGGGCTCCCCCATTCATTCACGTCACCACCAAAGCTGCCGATGATCACTAATGACAAATAGCTTAGAGGTAGATCAAAGTATCGATGTGGTGGTAATCAAAGGAGTGGAATTCTCAAGGAAATCCAAAACACCAAGAACATCAAAGGATAAACTTCTCTAGATTTCCCTTATCTCGGAAAAGAGATATTAAATTTTCTTCGTGTTGAACTGCTATTCAGTAACGACCCCAGCAAATCGCCCCACCAGCACCGTTGTTTCTGATGAATATTCTCAATATTATTCAATCATTGTTCAATCCCTCCTATGGAAAATACTAGGTGTAAATTAGTGTAATTTCGAAACTGAACTCCCTAATGTAACTTGTTCTTGTGTATAAACTCTTGCGTTGCTAAATCAAAACACTTCAAGCTTATGAATCCCTATGCGTTGTTCGAGGATCTCCCAAGGGCCAGCTCACTCACTATACATAATAAGGGGTCACGAGCTTGGCAGTACTTGTTGTCAACACTCCTCAACCACCCTCAACCATTTTGTGGTTCAGTTGACTCTGAGCAGTAGACTTAGTAGACTTGGTAGGACGGTGTACTTTGCGTACTGCGGAGTTCTGACTTCTTGTTTGAGTTCATTACAACTTAGCTGTGTTGTTTTGAGACATATCCGCGAGGCACTGGGCAGACAAATTTTCTTCTTAAGGCGTGGGAATTTCATTTACTCGTTGTCCAACATTTGAAGCGCACTCCCCTTCTAGAGTATTTACCGAAACAATTGAACAATTAGGAGTCATAATCCTGAATTGAAGATTAATATTCGATTATAGGCTTTTTGAGGATTCTTGCAATTCTACGAATATGTGCACAATCCTTACTCATGGTGATTATACAAATTTAGTAGAAACAACAGGTCAGTGAGGCAAAGATGATGGACGTAAACTTCAAATTGCTTGGCACATGGGACCGCACCATGGAGTGGTGTACATCTTAACTCCTCGATACCTTTTTTAGACACTTGCCGATAGGAACGATAAATGTTTGGGCATACGATGGGATAGGGATAGATAGGAGTTCTCATATGACATTCTCACTAAGGAGTAGTTTCATCGCAGTCATCTAGAACACTTCAGTTTTGTTGGGGGTTTTTCGAAAATGTGAAGACTCCCGCGTTTTCTGCCTCGTGAGAAAAAGACTCAGTGACGGGGATCGCTCAAGGTCTTCGATCACCCCCCGCTGAGCCCACTCAAGTCCCCACGGATAATCCAATCAGCCAGCTTGGCGTCCTCTCGTTCTCTCCTAACGGGAGATGGAAGGAGGGAAAAAAGTGAGGATTCATCGGGCAGCAGCTCTGAGAACGTAGCATTGAAAGAATAATTGACTTTCTTGGGATGAGAAATTCGAGTTGAATTGGAGTCGCATGTTAGGGATATACTGGTGAGTCATTCAACGTTAACTCGATAGTTTCTCCAGTTATGCCTTAGAACAAACTAAAAGGCAAGGCTGTGTGGCGCAATGAATATGCCAGTGAATTTATATTTTATCATCAATTGAACTAGTGTCAACTTGTTGGAAATGCTAAGTGGATTTCCCGACACAGAATATTGAGTATGGAATCTCAGACCAACCACCACATTCTGAAACATTCAATCAGGTACGATTTTTCAACTGAAAGAGCTTACTAAGCAGGGGGGTGTTCAATTTGTCAATCCCCTGTAGTACCTACACAATGAATATCCGTAGTCTAGAACTCTATCAACATGACGTATTTTCATGTATGAAATTATGACTTGCTGCTAGGTGTTGACAACAGAATCATTTTAAAGTACAGTCATAATATTCAACTCACGTCAAAATTCCATGGGGTTTAATTTCCGCTCAACCTCAACTCGAAAATGGTGCAGTGAGGTGAATTGGATCAGGAGCGATGGCGTGGGCGTTGGCGTTTCCTCTACCTCACTTTTATCATAGAAACGAGTTCACTATAACGTAAATCACATAGCGTTGTGAACATGGAAAGGGCGTTGTAGATTGAGAAGGAAATGGGTTTGAGAGAAATGGGTAGGTACTTCCGCGGAATTTTATTTGCAACAATATGGACTCCCATCTTCAGTTCATATCGGAAAAACTGTTACATTGAACTTAATATGATTTGAGAATTGAACAAGGCTTTTCTAGTTGGAATGAGGTTATCACTATAACTGTATACAGCGCAGTTTGTGAAGACATTTTCGTTCAAAACTCGGTTTTTTACCAAATTGAATATTAATAGATGGACGAGTAGAATAACAATCAGTGTGAATGTTGTTCATCCACTAGAAATAATCCATAAACTCAATATGCGAGTATATTCAACGTTCCTAAACTTTCGGACTTTCAGTTAAAAATCAATTATAATGTTACTATTTCTTGGAATATGGATAAACTTTGCGTCGGCTAAGGTGGATAAATCTTGAACCTAATAACGCCGTGGCAGCCGGCATTGTTAGGCACAAACTGTAGCGCGGTTTTATCCAATATATCCGTAATTTATAAACACTTACTCTCTACCGACGCAGGCAAACGCATAAATCGCTGCCTTTTCAAATATACCATAAAAGTCGGTTCCTAAGCCAAAGGGGGATCTTTGTCGAGGATAATTGCTTTCAATTAGCGGCAAAATCCCGACGTTGACCATTAGGATCGGAAAATAACGGTCGGGGCTCCTAGCTGGGCTTTTGTCGTAGGAGCGGAATGCCAAGTTTTATGACGGATTCAGCAGGTTTTCGCTCATACTCTACGGCAAAGTTTATTACTTAGTTGAACTAACGCATATAATGGCGTATACACCTTGACAAAACATTTGAATAGCCCGGGAAATTTATTGGATAGTATTCGTTAATTTTTATGGAAGAGTGATTTATATTTCAAATAGTCTTCTGTTTGAGCTAGCTATATATTTATTATATAGTGAGGGACTATAGTTCATGGAGATATTGAATAGTTTGTTCAGATTACATTCGCCCCAACGTAAACCAAAAGCATAATTTAGGTATAATTCGTATTTAAATAGTATGAACCGGAAAAATAACATGAACTTGGTGATTCCGATGGATAACAATATAATATACCTATTATATATTGTTATAATATAATATATTATATTGTTTCAATAATATAGATGGTATCGAAAGTCAAACAGAATTACTGGGCACAAGAATCCTGAGGCGTCAACAACGTAATACAACATCAACTGCGTACACATTACAGACAATAAAACATATAATCAGAAAAAATTAGGAGAGAAAATATAACGAACGGTGAATGTAACTTGTCTCTTCTACGTCGACAAAACTAACTTAGGAATTGAAACGGGTGATTTGTATTTGGCCCAATATATATAAGAGATACCCGCTTTAACAATATTTTCTGTTATATGGGTTCATGTAGAGGTGTACCCCGGAAGTACAATCCTCGTAGTAATGGAGATAAATATACTGAATAAGAAGAATAATGGGGGCGGTACGAATCAAGAAATATTCACCTTCCCTCACTCCAAAATATTCCAGAGGTAGGAGGGGGGATCCCTTACCTTCAAAACCTCCGTTTCGGTCGGCCCCCGACAACAGCAGGCGGTTAACATGATATATAACCCCTTGGGAAATAAATCAGGGCATCCCTACCCCGATAATCTGCCCACATCCCAACGGCGAACTTCATTGAGGTAAAGATACTGCGTCCCGGTGCCATCGTGCTTCCTGGATCCAAACGAAGGAAGAGCATCTGTTACGAAATCGACCATCCCATTCCTTAATCTGCAATCCCCTGAATAAAATAAATTAAAGACGTCCACTGTCTACCGGAAACACCGCTGCAACCTCATTGAAATATCTTCAACGGAACTAGTCATATTCAGTATGACACGCTCCGATACAACTACTTGAATGCATGCCACTTACTCATGCGAAATTTTAGCATTTTGTCACAAGCTCGAACGAACAAAGTTTGGTCGACACGGACTGTACTTATGCTCAAGATCTCTTTATTTGAGGGAAAATGCATATGAAACCCAAATGTTAGATATAACGACCTCCAACATCAAGTAGAATCTGCTGGATGTGATACGAGAAAGACAAGGAAACGCGTATGCAGAGGCGTTTGTGATTTACAGTAGAATTTGCAGTACCAATATAGAACTGCATATTTCTTTGGAGGATTCACGAGGCAAGCGACTCATGGATAATCTATTCAGTCTGACTTCTTCCACGCTCATTTACTACGGCTTTTCTTACAGATATTGAGGAAAACTGAGAAGGGACGCAGTTGAGTGAGCGAAAGATCGATGGAAATGGCTGAATGATTTGAAACAACAGTTCATTACCTTAACGACTATCCACGCTTCAGAGATGAGTTGAGCCGGAGTAGACAGCATTTCCAATGGGAAAATTCGAACGCATGGGAGGGAGCTCTTGACAGCTATGTAGGTACATAGTTTTAGTTCATTGAGATAATTTGTTTATATATCGTGTAAATAGAACACTCGTGCGGAAAAATTTGAGGCCAAAACTTCCTTTCTTATACTGCCTTGAATTCAGTGAGCAATCCAAATTACATGCGTTACCTGGAAAACACTGCAGTCACCTGCATGCAAATGAGGTGACTTTACATAAGAACAACACTGGAAATGATGTTGAATCGGTGGGGGTTCTTCGTGTAATCAACATTTGTATGACGCGAAATGGTTGGTCAAAACTTCAGATCTTGGCTTACAAAAAATTCTTAGAACATTCAAAGAGTACAAGAGACGGAGCAGAATGGGGCATCATCACCATAGAGAGCTCCACAACAAGAAAGAGATGGAGAAGAAATATTCTTAACTACCAATACATATTCTATCCATGTTACTCCTGAATGCGATTCGCTTTTTTCCATCGGGAAACACGGGAATCTCTCATGGCTGAACCTCTTCAACAGGGATACGGCCCAAGTAGCGGTAAGGGCTGATCTTGAGTATGAGATACGGAAGGACACCCCTATGTGCATGCTAACTACCCCTTTTTCTTTATCTCATTTCATTCTCACCTCACGGGCGCCTTTGCGCACGCCTCAGCCTCAAATTTATGGGCTGTTCCGTCTTAATGAGATGGAGCTCTCAAAGCCTCCTCTTCATCCTCTCGTTCAATTTCTCCCCCAAGATTTTCTTCCTTTAAACCATCCCCTTATTACAGGTGATTCGTTACCGGGAACGTTTGAAGATGGACATTAAGTAGTTGCTTTTCACCACTCAGTTAAGATGAACGACAGCAACTAATCTTGGCTCCTAACTACCCCCAGCTCCGATTAAGATGAATTCATACAATAAATCACTCGGTAATCTTCTATGCTCATGTAACACTCATGAAAATATCAACTAGGTATTAAGCAACATGATAGTAACTTTCGATTTCTTGAGGCAATACGATATCGTTTCGGTATGTTTCTTATCGGTTTATCAGTAGGTGGGTGTCAATCAATAAACGCCATCAATGGTCCAAGTAATGTTTACGTAGTAGTTAAATTGATTCGGTGGATAATTAGTTGTAGCAGGGTCAGGGAAATTGAAATCCATGTATGAAGTTGTTGTGGATCGATACAGCCAGAATGAATTTAATGTAAGGTGCAGTCCAACACATTTTAACGTAGTACATGAAACATTGACCTCATTTGCATGCAAACTGTGACGATCATGCACAGAAAGGGACTCACCTGAATCGTGGGACTACCTCAAATAACGATACTTGTTTAAATGAAATTGTCACACTCCGAGGCTTGGTAGTGTTTCCACGGTAGGATTGGGGTCACATCCACTCTCCTGTCACCATAAAAACACTGCACGATTCAGTTTGTCCATTTACAGTACATTAAGACCGAATGACTGCGGGTTTTTTCACCAATTAGGAAAAAACACTTGACGAAAGTTTGAATTTTTACTGTACAAGGGAGACATTACTCTATTGTTAAGCACTGAGGAAAAGATGGAGAATATAACTCAACGAAGCAATGTCAACACACATTAACTTTACATACAGGGAAGTGAGACCAATACCTATAGAACTAAACTCCCGAATCGTCCCATTTGCTGATACTGCTAAGTACCTTGGAATGACCCTGGACGCCAAGCTCCGCTGGAAGGAGCACGTAAAGAAGAAGAAGGCAGAAATCAACCTAAAATTCAAGAAGATGTACTGGCTCATTGGGAGAAAATCCCAACTGCCTATACATAACAAAATGCTACTGTACGAGCAAGTGATCAAGCCAATTTGGGCCTACGGCTGCCAGTTATGGGGCTGAAATAAGAGGAGCAACATGAAAATAATCCAAACAACGCAAAACAAAATTCTCAGGAGCATAGTTAATGCCCCCTGGTATATTCGAACGAATGATGGTTTATTAAAAATCGAGCAACGGACCATGAAAACCGTCTCCACAAGCACAGGAATGTTGAAGTACTGAACCTTTTGGACAACAGTGGCGACGTACGAAGGCTGAAAAGGACCAAACCCCTGGACCTAGTTACATCTCACTAAAGTGATGTGATGAGTGGTAGTTGGTAGTGATCTATGAACCATAATACGTTAAAATATTAACTAACAGAGTGAAGTCACTAGATGTATAATATACAGTTGTAACAATAAAGATGATTTCAAAAAAAAACTGAGGATATGGCATGGAGGGAGGACCACTAAGGTGAAATTTTCTGTGGTGCTTACAACGCTATTATCTGTGTCCGAACGTGCCTGAAGGTGCATGAGCCCATCTGTCCACACATGGTCTGATGGCATACACTTCTGAAAGGCCCCCCCAAGTAAGGAGGGATATTAGAAGTTCGGCTAAAGGAAACCGCAAATCCAGGGAGTCTGGTTATAAACTCACTGACCCAAGAAAAAATCGGGTGTTCTTTCGCCTGAAAACAGAAAGGTCAAATCATCAAAATGCCCCTTCTGATCTTTAATAGGCGTTTCGACCTGTGCTTTCCCGGCACCATGGTCATACCTTCTTTAAGGACTTGTGCCCATATCCTGGTATCTCAACAGCATTCCTCACCAAATCCCACACCTTCTCACTAATGCACTCGCAATCAAATTTTTCATCCTCAAAATGTTATTCGAATATTATCCCAAATTATTTGAATTATAATTAAACTTCATCGCTCCGGTAGCTTTAAAAAGTTTTGGACGAACCTCAAAAAATCACACAATAATGAAACGACACTAAAATTTACTCTTTCTGGAACCCATGTTCTGGGACCTGTGAAATTGAATTTCAATATTTCTTTGTGATAAATGCACCCGCACGAGCTCAAACCAACGACGATTAATGTGTATGCCAACATCTCATGACTCTGATGCGTATGTTCCCGTTTCTCGAAATATTCCATTTGTTAATGGACTGGAGATGTATAATGAGATGCATCGGCAACAGCGCGCTGTACAAGAGTGGTCAAATATATATCTGTCACCTCATGACAGTAAATAGCTCTTTGAGACCTCAGCTTGTTAACGCTCAGATTACAAGATAATATTAATGGGAGAAGGCATTAAATCCTGATAAGGCTTAGGGACAAACCTCTCTCAGACTAGTGCATCTTTCCGCCACCCCACCCAAGCGGACGTTCATTCAGACCTCTCCCTATAACCTTCAAACTTTCTGGAATTTTTTCTAGAAGACGAGATGAGGTTTGAAAACTTTGAAAAGGTTTCTAGCACAAAACATAGGAATACTTTTGTAGGGCTCTCTGTCTTTTGGATAAATAATGATTTCAACCTCACTTGATTATTATATTAGCAGACTGAGTGAAAAATAAAATTCATGTTTTGATACTGAGTATTACACGAGAGGAGAGAAGTTGAAAAATTATAAATCAAGATCTACGAAAGATATCTGAAAAAGAGGTTATAACAGTTGTTGATTATTGAAAATGTATAAAATCAAATTTCAACCAAATTTATATGTTCCAAGATATGTATTTATTTCTCAACAGAATTGCCGTCAAGTTCGATGCACTTCTTCAGTCTGGGCACCAGCTATTATCTGGATAGCTCTCCTTGTTTGATTTTCATCAATTCCTATAACTTACGTAAAACAATGGGTAAGTGTCCTCACAAAGAAGTTGGATTTGTACAGATTCAAGCATCACGTAAAAACTATTTAGACAGGCTAGTAAATTATTCAGGGACCAAGAAAATAGTTAATTTAATTTCAAATAGTACGAGTCGGGAGAGTGCATCAAACTCACTCGACCAAATGTTCAAACTGATGGCGCGAGTGGCCAAAATAGTCGTGAATATCTATGACAAATCAGGTGAAAGAATAAATTAAACTTGTATAAGTTAAGTCAGTTGATGATAATTTTACTGCTCTGTTCACAGTCATTAGTGGGTTTTAAATGATATTGTCAGCACGTATTCTTCATAAGCCAAATCCAGTTAGTAATATATTTTTCCCAGTATACATGCTTATTTTTTGGAGTATTATCATTGATAAGAAACAAATTTCTAACACCTCCGTAGGTTTATGTTTAAAAGATAAGTAGAATCAGAAAATCGGATTTTACTTTAAAATTCCGTCCGCAATGTGCGTTTAAAATATAAAATCTATTTTAAAATGTAAACTCGAACCCTGTCAAATGATTTTCTGTCGGTTGAGACACTTCCCTTAAAATTATGTGCAACTGTGTTGCAAAATACACGCGTTTGTGGGTTAATCCCCAGACTGCATGGCGTTTTTTTCCCCCTAATAGTTGTTTAATGGACGTCTATGATTGCAATATCATTAGGGTAGGGTTTTATAAGATGTAACTTTCTTCATCATCAGACATCAACAAATGACGGAGGAGATAATGAAAAACTGCATCATTTCTTCCAGAGCAGTTATAACGGGGCTGAGCATTTCGGGGGTTTCAACATCTCGAGATGAAACCTAGCGAAGTAAATTGCTGAGTTTTAAAAGCTATCAGCCGCCCACGTAGCGAATGTTGGCATTTGTTTTGGAATACTGTGGAACTTATTGTATAATTTCTTTAAAGCCATTAGTTATGGAATCGATGGTGAACAGTGGTAGTCAGGTACAGCACCAGTCATGTAAGTTTCATACACGAGTTACATACTTAATTACAAAGGAAACGAGCCCGTTGACGAATGATTAATCAAAACGTCAAACAACGTTCACCAGAGGTAGAACTCAAGTTGAAATGAACTGCAAAATTATCATTCCTGTAGAGTATCGGTGCACTTATTGAATGAGACCCGTTTTCCACTCTACCATTCGTCAACGCCTTCCCACTCTAGTGTAATTACATTCCAGCATCACTCCAGGGTGCACAGTAGGTTCATCACCACCACAAAATAACTCTCTGGGTATTTTTTTCAGCAATGCGGCCAGTTTTATTCAAGTAAGAATAATTTATTGGCTGTAATAATTAGATGTACACTCCGACGAATATAATCACTGTACGTTCCAGTAATTTCTTATTTCACAATAACTAATCAGTTCAACATTGCCAGTTAACTGGTATCTTTAACAATCGAATGTATGTACGCATGTACGTATGGAATCAGCTACCCTCACAATATTTTGCCATCATTCAAGTAATACTAGATTGTAATCAGTTCATTTTTCTGAAACGTTGAGATAATCCAGACCCAACATAATTTTTCCAGTAAGAGTTCTCAGACGGCGTATTAAAAACTATCTCTAAATGTCTTATCCCATAGTAAACAAACACAGACACCCGGGTTTCCGTCTGGGCGCTGTATGTTTAGCAAATTCCAACCTTTCCATTTTAAATAAATAAACAAACAGCTGTGGGCAGAACGGGTGTTCCGATTCCCATTTGTCCGGTCAGCGCGTCTTGGGACTCCTTAATGTTCTGGACTCGGGGTATTCTTAGAACAGACTATACAGTTGTGGGGAGTATCGGAAGCTACCATTCTATGCTGTTGCTGCCAACAACCTATTTATGAGGTTAAATTATTGTCATTATGAACAAATAGGTCAATGACATCAAATATGTCTTCAAATATGGAAAGTGGATACGTGCCACTTGGTCAAGTAGTAGGTTTAGTATGTATCGAATGTCACTGCATATAAGGAAAAACACAAATAACCTGCTCAACGTTCTCAATACTTCATTGTACAACGAACCATAATACTGTAGCACTTTAACACGGTAACTTTACTGTATTCCATTCATTGAATCCTTTTCCATTCAGTCGGGTTTATTCAAGGGCGTTTGTGGAGTATCCAACAAAAAGCCTTTGGCAGGTTCTAATGATGTTCATTCTCTTTGAGACTGATTGAAACCCGATTCCAATGAAGGCATCTCGTAGCGCCGACAACCTAATAGTTGAATGCAATGTAGAAAGAAAACTACTTGAGTTGTTCGGTGAACTCTATGGCTAAAACGTTCTACTCGTAGTGGGAACATTGACGAGACCATCATTGATAGTTGATCGTGTTCCTATGGAGTGCTATGGTCTGTATTATGAATGGTTGTATAGATTATGTTACTACAAATATTTTCATAGTTGGCATCGAATTTTGATTGGCTCAGGTTCAGATGGGGGACCGGAAAAAAATGAATGGTAAATAGTAACAAGTGGTACTTGACACCAACGGTATCGGGCGATACTGGAGTGAGAGTGAAAAAAAAGCTCTGACCGTCTAAAATTAAATAGACGCAAGAAGTTTGTTTTCGGTTTGTTTGGCGCGTTGTCCTATTCATCTTAGTTAGCTCTTCTCTACAAGCCCCATTCGAGCTTGGGACCCCATGTTGACGAAGGTGCAGGCGATAAATTCGAAACGCACTATTAATACCAACACTGATGGCTTGATAACTTTCTGGTATCCCCTTTTCCAGTCGCTAACGAGTCCCAAGAATAACGCTACATCTTGTGTTTCTCCGCCCAACAATTATGTCAAGGCAAAATGAATATAATCATCAGCCACTACGTCCATATTATAATAGCGTTATCACCATACTATTGGATTGCTCTTTCGAGTAGTCAGAGGTAGGACCTTGTTCCTTACTGTTCATTAGACTTGAAATGAGTTTTTTTACCGATTGAAGTTTCAATGAGTAGATTGGTAACTTCTTCGGCCCTTGAAGACAAAATTGTATTTAATACTATACAGTGCTCCGTAGTGCAATGGCATTGGGACAAGAGACGCACATCATTATGCGGAGGTCACAATCAAAAATTTACTATGAAAATCATTGTCATAAATTAAATTATTGTCATAGTTAATTTTTGATTATTTATGAATCATTCCTGAACATTTTCAGTTAATAATTATTATTTGGGTATTTTAAATCCAAACTTCAATTATTTATTCATTCGAAAATTAACTATGACAATAATAATTAATTTTTAATTAATAATAATTAATTTTTAATTAATAATAATTAATATTTGTCCAGTTTATGAAGTTCAAAAAAATATTAAATAGGTACTATAATATTGAAACTTAGCTCAGTTTCAAATTATACGAAAGTCCATTGCGTATTCTGACCGAATCCATGACTCACTGAATGGTCAATCACAGTATAAGTCATACAAAATAATCGGAAAAAATAAAAACTCAGTCAATCCTCTGTAGAAAAGTTTCTGGTGACAGTGGAGCTTCAGAACCCTCCTTAAATAAGGCGTTGATATATTGCGCATTCATTTATGCTAATTTATGAACGCTTTTCAATGCAATTGTTTTTTCCTACGCCATTTTAAGCTAGCACCAGTTTTACACAACTACATCTTTTCAAGTTCCCAAACTTGTAAATTTGATAACATGATTATAAATATCCGGGGAGTTCATTTGCAAGTTTACTACGAATTTATTACTCGTTCAAGGGCAAATGGGAACTTCTGTGTGGAGGGTTTTCCGGATTTTCAATAGTAATAATAATGAACTAAATATTTAATGTAGTCATTCAAATTTTCGAATATTAAATTAGTCCGTCAATCTCGAGGTATATTTTGATTCTGTGGCTGTGAAGAGGTGGAGGGGTCGTATTCATAATTCAACTAGAAACGCAGTAATTACTCGTAGATGAGTCATTACAGCCGATCTGCAGTACTTGTATTCTTAGTGTATTTCATTACCGAATTTTGATTTTCCTATGAACCTACAATTTAAACTCATATAAACTGCTCATTTGATCATATAAATAGACCAATTGTGTCTACGAGCAAATATGGCTGAATTATCAGTTAATCTGAAATGAATAGTAAACACAAAATTATACAAATCCGAGGTTGGATTCCGAATTTTCAAACATAAATTAGTAGATACCGAAAACCTTCACAATAAATCATGAACCCAATAGGCATGTTGAATCCATTGCGATGGCGTATTTTCCTCGAAGATTCGCTAGGGATACGACCCAAATCTCAATGAGGAAAGAATATCCTACATATACCTAGTTCGTTCTGTCCGTGCAGAATTATCTCGAATGGTAGATATTGGAACACTGACACCTAGTAAACGAATTATACAGGACGGGGAATTTTCCATGAATATTACGGTTTCAATATGGGTTTATAGCCCAATTTGCTTACCATAACCAGAAGCCCACGCAATCTTCGAAGAACGGCTTTTGTTTTAATGTGAGTCCATACGGTTATTAAGGACCCCTGGCCGGCGAGATAAACTTGAGGGCACCGAACTAGAGCGGAATCATCGGTCGTAAAGTCAAGGTTGGGGGGTTAGAATTCAATCTATCAATCCCTCTAGGGGTTTGGGGTGGCAAACTCGGTAATTACTCAAGGGTCATCTGTCTAATTCTAGTCGAGGAAGAAAATCTCTGTCCGATCTGGAGGACGATCAGTTGGGGAGAAGTGAAATGGGTTGATGAAACAGATATGCACCTCGTTTGAAGGAAGTTATGTTCTCAGTAGTTGATGACACACTAGAAACCTTTATGTAATCGATTCGGCAGTACGCATGCTAATAATAAACGGTTTTGTAAAATATTGCCTACGATGGTTTCATAAGGTGTCATCAAATTGTTGCTTTCAATTCAGAGCGCCGGCCGTGCTACATTAATTATACCATTCACGTTGTGTACAAATTAGAATTTGCATTGTAGAAGTTAAAATGTAAAACTGCTTCATCAATGAATTTCAAGTTCCAATGCTAGACATTTTATTCATTTTTTTACGCCACACACTGAAGTAAGTAATAGAAATAAAGAGGAGTAAAAAACATTCAATTGTTATCCTACTTATTGTTGGTTGATATATGATGTAATTTTGTCGAATCTGAAGTATTTTTGAAATTGAAGAAATTGGAGAAAAGTTATAGATAGGAGTTGCCAAAACAAGCCACCTACTTACTACGTAAGCCATCAACTTACCTAAAATCAGAAAATATTTATTTAGGGATCATCATAGGATTATTTCCCAATGGAAAATCATATAATATGTCAGAGGAATATAAATATGCTTTACAACTATTTTAATTATTTTTCAAGTAATTTATCCCTATATACCTAAACATTTTTCGATGTGGATCATTTAGTTGAAAACTTACATGGACGTATGTGTTTGGTTTAGTTTTGTGTATGCGAACTAAATCACATTGTTAGGTACAGCCCTCATTCCTGAACTCTCGAATGTTCCCCTCTTCTAAGATCTTGATGGAGCTATTTATTCTCCATCCGACTTTATTTTTCTCCGCTATTTTTACGCCACGTTGCGCCTCGGTGTTTCTTTAATCAAAGTCAAGTTTGTGAATGAGAAATCCACTTGGTTCAAGGCTCGACAAACTTGGCAGTTCCCTGAAAAGTTTCCTTCAAGTCAGGTCAACGGATGAAACTTCGGGGAAAATATGATTATGCCTAGTTTACGTATTACTTTCAGCCGCTTGATAATTATCAATCATTATAATCATTCAGCCCCATATGTGTCGATTAATTGTTGTAAAAAACGATCAGTGGCCCATCAACGTCGTCGGCCTTTATCTCGTATGATTGGTTCGATTTCGGACGATTTTATAACCATTCAATTTATTGGAAATCTCAGTGTACAAAAACTTTTACCAAATCGAGCAGGCTTACCAATGACGTCCCCTCCCAACCAGGAACTTCCTATCTAACCGGGTCAGTCGATATCAGGGAACCTCTTGAAAACTTGAAGTGATTGCACAATAGAACGGAATCACCCTTAAAGTGCTTGATACTTTTGCAGGGAGAAAAATTTAAAGAAAAATAGCATTAGGGCTTTGAAGGGATCTCTAATGAACAGCGATTAAGACTATATCACTTCTACTTATTTTCCCACTTCATCCAATTCACCCATCAGCTCTTCTCCCATTTCCTCCCACGAGATTACCTCATAGCGCTTTACTGAAACCACATTGCAATGACTTGAAAGGGCAATATAAGAATGGAGTGTTCAACATCAAACTGAAAATGTATACAACAATCGGATGGTGAAATATTAATACTAATAAGACATTTAATGTCTTGACTTGATATCAACGTTATATCCATTAAGAAAAAAATGTGCTTTACACGGTATGAAATAATTCTCACTTTATTGCCCTATGAAGGTCATATTTCCAACGTTGATTGAGCACCAACCGCGGAAGAGCAAACATGTTTCCATGTAAACACCCGTATCCATGAGAAAGGGAAAACGATGAACCGGAAAGTCTGCTGGTACTTGTGCTTGCTACTTTTATTATACGGCTTGGCCCATCAAAAGCGGTTGCAGCCTGATGTTTTCGAATAGGCTCTCTTTGATCTGTAAACGAAGGACATGGTAACACGTAGGTTCTCACACGTTCTCCTTGGAAATAGTGAAACACCAGCCTAAGTGTGATGATGTGGAGTAGAAAACTCTCTGTTTTTACTCCACCAAAGAGAAAGAGAAAAAACGTTAATCCCAGCTGGGTCGATAATGCTCAAAGGAGGAGAGGGAAGTACTGTTTTACAAGACATTAAAAAAAAAAAAAAAAAAAAAAAAAAACAGGTTGTTGAATGGTATATCATTGAGATACAACAGTATCTGGAATCAAACCGTACTTCCTAGGCATGAGCACGAAATATTACCATCAATTAGAAGGAAAAAACTCCCCTGTTGAACATCCACAACATTCTTTTTTCTGCCAACACTCCTAACACAAAACAGTTGGGATTCATTCATCAACATAACGTCTTTGTAAATAGTAATAAATGTGAAGTAAATGTTAATCAAAATAATATACGGAGCGTATATGGCCCTACGCCAAGCATTCAGTTCCTGGCAGAGGAGAAAAAAAGTATGATATTTATTATTCACTTTGCAACTGGTATTTTTCTTTTCCTGGTATAATTCATCGTAATTGCTGGAAGAATCTTTTTTTCGTGTTGCATATAAATAGAGTAAGCGAGGACTATGAATGCTGCCGGGTTGATTTCAGATAATTTTCTCGAGTGAATGACTTTTTGTTACCTACATCACATCGGAAGAAGTAGCAGATTTTTATTCGTGTTATTTATAATATAATGAGCCTATTTGCTTTAACTCCAGAACACGAATGAATTTCTGCTACTTCTCCCGATGTGATGTATTATTAATAATTAATATTATTGATATATTCTAACCCAGATTTTCTAACCCAGATTTTAGCAATTCGAATACAAAAACAGATCGTAGCTACGAAATTATAGCCGTTTTTCGCACTAAACATAATATGAACAACATTACGAACCTCATTGTATGTGCTTATTAATTCAAACCACGAATAATTTTATGAACATAGGAATGTATTGGTGAATACTTGAGTTGTTTTGGACACTCAATCGTTAACAACCTGCCTATATTGCTTGGATCTTATACTCGTAATTCCTGGAACAACATGGGATCCCCGTAAAGCTGAGTGAAGAGTAATAATGCCACACGAAATGGAACTTTCATAATAGGTATAAGCGAGGGCCCACAACTTATGTACATAATTTTCAGTTAGTAGGGGCGATTAGGTTTTGTGGCAAGCACAAAAACAAGAGAACGAGCAACTTAGCAGTACAAAGTCAAAGTCCCCCGCTGCAGCGGGATCCAGCGAGCTGGTCGATTCGGCTGAATTTACGTTCCTTTTTTGCTCTGTCCAAAGGGGCAAATTTGCATGAACCGGACGGGAAAAGGAAGGTGTAGATGATACACTGAGCTTGTTCCGCTTATACAAAAAATATATCTAGGGACGCATTTATTAATTTCCAGCAGGAGAGTAAAGGTACTTTAATACATGTCAATGGGATCAAGAGGTTTTGGACGGATTACTGCAGTTAGCCCAGCAGAATCTGAACCCTTCAATTTCAGCAAGTAGATAATTTCAATTTTACCTATAATTGCCTCAATTTGTGCAAATTTTAGTTCGTACAACTTCAACTGACTGCTTGCAACTTGAAAAGCGGCGATATAGTTTTTCCTAACCTCAATTTCCTACTGTTAACTGTAAATAGACTTGTCTCAACATACTCGACCGTTAGAGGGATCGAGAACTACGCTGCACTCTAACTTGCGAATTCAGTTCGCAGGGAATTGTTGACCGCCAGGACCTGATTTATACTCGTATTTCACCTGCATCCGAGTTCCCATCTTCACGAAAAGGGAGAAGACTTGACTGCTGCCTCCACAAACGGAGAACCCACCGATAAATCAGACCAGGATGCAGACGTACATTACAGGTTGAGCCCCTAAATGTAATTTATGAGCCCGAAGCTATTAACACCAGTCCGGTTGCAAAGGTTCTTCGGAGGATCCTGAAACGTATCCAAAGCCTTCAGCTCCAGCGTTGTGATGAAAATAGACACAGTACACTTATCTATTTTGTTCTTTTAGAAATCCTCCAGCCGCATTTATGGGCTTACTATGTTTCTGGCCATTTTCCACCCAAGAACCGCCATAAATCACACAGTACATTCCTGATGTGAAAACCGTACCATAAAAATGGGCACTCTAATGACTTCCATGGACATGAATGTGTGAATTATAACCCGCCACCATCTGACCTGGGCGTTTTTATCCCTGATGGATCCATAGTGAATTACTGTAACCCTCAAATAAGGGTTATCACCATTACATACATCATCTTGCCAAAACATTCGCTTTAGATGAATAAAAGTTAACCACAGTGTTCCACAACATAGTAATACTGGATACGATAATTACAGGGAGGTTCTGTGTAAGCACCCACTAGTACGAAACTCTAAGATGAAAACCCTAATATGATCTAAATATAATAATAGCTATGATGATATTGTTTAATCCAGTACCCGCACTTAATCATTTTTTATTATCTTTCCCTATAAGCCCTTCTTCTCGTAGTTCATATCACCTTTAATTACATCTTTTCCGATGCCATGAATCTTGAATGTAATTTGGAAGAAGAAGAAAATTGTGTGGAGTAATCGTGACCAACATGTTAATCTAAACCGTACCTACTAACAGAATATGAAGAGACAGACTAACGAAGACATCACAAGCCATGCCACATCCATAAAGGACAGATAGATCGAGTAATCCGCCACGCGAGAGGCTGCTGGACTTGCTGGTTTACTTTCAATTGGCTCCTGGTGTTTTAAATTAGGGCCCACTTTATTTTGGACTTGAATCAAGAAGAGGATCCCAACTTCGATTCTCAAGATAATACCTACAGAGGGCAACATTTTTTGGCATGCCTAGCGTTCGCTAAGTGAGAGATAAATCTATTCAATTGTTGTTTAGTCTAGGAGACAAACATGTCTTGGAAGACGTTCAACGAGTCTTGGATGGCTTGAACGACTGAATTGAACAATAATGGTAAAGAAGGCCTCCTGATTTCAAAAAGCAGAAGATAGAACGATATTACGGGATACGGCCGTATAAAAAACAACGCACATTTCAACATCAGAGAGCTTCTAGGTAGCTTTGAAAGTCACTCTGTAATGTATACATCGAAGCGCACGAATTTCAAGCCCATCAGAGGGAAGTTGGATTGTTTACAACCCAGTATAAATAGGAAAGTATATGGTAATCACTGATTCTGTACTCAAAATAAATACCTGAACGAACCTTCAGATCTTGAAACGAACTTTAACTGTTACTACTTCCGCGGAGAAGGTACTTTGAAATAGCAAGTTAAATAAGGTCCCTACATACGTTCCAGAGGAGACACTGAATGGGTAATGATACCCGAGACTTCGGAAATGGCCAGAGAACGGATTTTATTCGGAGTCCACATTTTCCACGAACAATTTGAGATAAAAGAGGGAGCCTTTGTGACGTCGCCAACTTGAAAAAGGGAAGAAAACCAATTCCGCGCCCTCGCCTCGGATGACAAGGCAAACATCCCGAGTCTGATGGGGTGTCCAAAGGTGGTAGAACTGAAGAGAACCCTACGTGAATCCGGGGTGAAGGGCCTACGAGGGCAAATGCGAAGGCGGCGACAGGAAAATGACGTAAATCGGAAAGCCGTGTTCCCAGGCCGCTGACAGTGTTTGCCGCCCGAGGAGGAATCGAGGTGTTGGTTCAAACAGAAGCCACTTAGCACTCATTAGGTGCGCCATCACGACCTCTCACAACCGCCATCCCTTGCATTAATCTTAAGGAGAAAGCTCAGCGATGTTTAGTGTCCCTGATTTTTCTCTGCCACCCTAGTCATCCAAATCCACCTTCAAACTGTTTGAACTCAAACAGCAATTAAAACTTGAGTAGGTATAACCGTAGCGGAAAAACCAACAAGCTATTAAACCAAAGCTCTCGAATAGCAGAATCAGGCCTATGGTTACAAAGGAAATCTTGTAATCAAACTGTTGATTACCTCAAACAGCCCGAACAACCTTGGGCAGGGCAATCAGTCTACCAGTTTTATAGACAAAATGTACGGAATTATGAGCTGGAAATCTGCACATTGATGTTTCTAACTGGACTGAACACGAGAGAGGAGACGGAATAAACCATGATATTGTGTGACCCTTAAAATTAATTCTAGAACGCAATCCTAAACTGGACTGAACACGAGAGAGGAGACGGAATAAACCATGATATTGTGTGACCCCTAAAATTGTAGTAAACAGCTGATTCTGAATTAACCCCACTCCTATACCGTAAACTGCGTATTAGTAACTGTTGCCGTCTCATCAAAAAACCTCGAAAGAATACGTTTTTCGCCATTAGAATCAACCAAACTGGTGTAGGTGAAAAGTGGTAGATAATGTAATTATGAGTCAAATGAGACCAACCGTACTTGTTCAGTTATTGCACCTGTTAAATCACTATGGTTTCTACTCACGATTACAAAAGCAATGAAAATATCCGAAAGTCTTCACAAATTGTTGTTACATTGCTGGAGATCATGAATTATCTAATACGACTCAAAATTCCAAAATTCATTTGAGCCATTCAGCATCGATATATCGAGCAAAGGATGATACTCAATTGATAACATGCCAACACTTGTTTATACATAAGCCCGGAGATATTTTCTCCATTTCCAGAGATAATATACCTAAGATGTAGAAATTATGTATCGTCGTACAGAAGAAGGGCTCATTGGAGAAAAAAAAATTAAGTTACTATAAGCTTAAATTAGAAAATAGACCATACGTATAGATTAATGATATGATTAAGTATAACATAGTAACGAACAAAACTTATTATAATTTAAACGAGTCAAATAATGTAGAGTTAAGATCAATTTTAATATCCTTACAGTGCTCCATTGACCTGGGGTGTCTCAATTTACAAGTATTCCAGGCTCAATTTACAAGTATTTACTCAATTTACAAGTATTCCAGGTGTGGCCGACAATTAAATGTATTTTCTTCAATTTACGAACGATTGGATTTAAGTGCCACATTTCCAATTGGATTGTCCAATCTCAAATCCGAACCCTCCGGGGAAATTGCAATTGAGTATCTCGCAGCTGTGGACAGTTTAATCCCAATTATGCTAATCAGCTTCCTTGCGGGTTTAACACAGGAGACCTCCACCTATCAGAGATTTACGATGAATCAACACTAACGTATAATTAATTATATAATCAATCAGTTACTTGTGTATAATTATAAATGAAAACTTTTCAAACTCAGTGATGCGAGGTTTCGGTTATAAAGTGTATCTCATACTTGCTTAAGAGCTATTACATAGTTACGTCGATTAGACCGGTTATTTACAATAGAATACGGTACGTCATAAATGTTTCATGGGCGAGGAAAATTACATAACCAACGTCTGACCTGTCCCATTATTGGTCATTGACTTGAATGAATGGCTTCAAACGGGTAATCTGATTCTTATTCTCCAGTTCTTTCCACTCTCGAGGGTCCACTATACTTTATTCAACGAAAAGCACGTAAAGCGAATCATCAAATAGAAACTGTCTGTATGGAAATACGACTCCATCGCCGCGGATTCCCTCTCGATATATCCGTCCACCCACATTTTCAAAGAAAATTTGCAAACAATGCACAGTCAATTTCAAGTTCGAGAGCAGTGTAAACAAATCTCGCGAGTGGGCCCCCGGCGAACGAAGAGGGGATTGAGATCACAATAGCGGCCGCCCATCTTCTCTGACATACATCTCAGCCTCCCAGTGAGAGGCCCACACTAAAGTTGTCAAATCCTTCGCGCAGATTCGTATCTGGATTCGCGGGCTTCCGTAGATTGTCGGGTGTCCCATTTCCCAACATTCATGAGCAGCGCTTGAAAGAATGGGACGAAACGTCACCACATGCGTCAGTCAAATCCAAATATTTTGCATTTCAAATGTGGGTATGTGATACCTATCGTGCCCTCAAGTCAGTATTTAGGTGAATGCAATGAATAACATTTATAACTTCCCCATCCTAGGTATAACTGTGAAACCATGAAGTGACCAACTTTACCCCCCCCCCCCCCCCCAACTGAAAAGCCTAATGTTTTCAGAAGAAAATCCCTGGTTAATTGAGATCTTTTGTCTAGATTTCCCTGGATTTAAGCTTCACTGATTTAGTAATATGTATGTACATTGTACGTAATACACAAAACAAATACCTGGATATTGACAGCTTGCAAGATAGTCGCTTTTAGTTGATCTCCGACTGAGGAAATACAACATGGTATCAAGAATTGTTTTAGCTAACTGACGCACATGGATCCTACTCCTTCCGAAAACTGCATAATGGATATGTTTAAACAACGTTAATACCACGAGCGTTAATCTGGTGGATCTGCCTTAATCTTGGCAAAGATAACAACACGTCACAGGCAGATGGCTAATGCATTGACAAACACACGATAAAAAACGGTAGCTATAAAGTGCTACACCTAGCTTGCACGTTATATTTAGGTACAGGTAAATTGTGACTTTACTAGGGCGTTTATCTCACAAAATATTTAGCTGCCGACAAGTTTTTCAATTGAGTAAAGTTGTTTCCTGGTCAATAGTGGCCAATGAGTGAATCATGATATTAGTTAATGGATGTTATCACTGGACATGTTATAAATTTATACTGAGGGTAATTTTCAGCTCAAAATCGTGAAAGTACAACCAGCCTTATATACATAATCTTATGCACAAATATGCATAATCTCCCATCCAACGGGATTAAACCTACTTATACTCTGTTAAGGGCACATACGAGCCCACGCGCCCAGATCGCCGCCATTTTTCCTGAGTTTTATCTTATATCCGAGACTTCCTTTTTCTTGTGAGTTATCGCTCTTCTAGACGTTGGGTGGCGATAGCTGAAGGCTCCTGGAGACTAGCGGGCCCCTCCCACGCGACGGATAAGCGTTTTATGGAATAAATGTTCAGAGAAAACATGTGTCCAGTAGCTACTGTTACTAGACAAGGTGGTAGTGTATTCCTACATTTATATTGGCGATTCATTTTTATTCATCCCAATGATTCATGACTGGAGAAAAGTATGAGATTGAAACCAGCCATTCTGACTGGGGTAATTCGGAAATCAATTCAAAAGTGCTATACACGAAATCGACAAGGATTTTTTCGACTTGGTAGCGAAAATCCTTGAGAAAGTTATACCAGGTCACCAGTGACGGTTGTTTAGATAGGTTTAGACAGTTTATTTTTTAAGTTTACTATTCATTAATTTAATACAGGGTACTTTACATTTTAAATAAGCTCAGGTACATGGACTCTTGTGACAAACCTGCAGATATCAATTCCGTACATTCCGTAAATGCCTGAAGCAGTAAGCAGTATTATGATGTGTGATGGTGAATGGTGACGAATGAACATGACATGAAAGTGAAATAATCTTGATAATGTCGAACACAACACTACATACCTATTGGATTTGAGTACCTTACTGGTACGTTTGTAGCAAGAACCTTGACAACTCAATTCTCAATTAACATTGAATGTTCTACTCTATACGAAATCGCCTCGGCAATTTAGGTGACTTAGATAACTCTGGTAAGTAAGGTAACTGAGTATTAAAATATTAAATTTTCCATCCGAATTCCGATCAGATGACCTAAAAAAAAGTGTTGTCTGCCTAAAAGTCTGCCAAACAGTTTTGTAGGTATTATTTGAGCATTGTAAGGCAGATTTTTCCGTAGATGAGAAGATTTTTATAAATACACCTATTATTTGAAGATAAAAATGCTAAGCGGAAATCCTTAGACGAGGAGTTCTCTAAGGGCTCGAAAGAAGGAGCCAGTGATTCACTGGTGTCCGACGGAATGGAGGTCAGGGCCTCAGTTAAATGGCCGCATCTTCACTCTTAGCCACAATGATTAACTGGTTTTTCCCCCACCGCTCACAGCCTTTTTTCATCCCTTTTTCTTATCTCGCGTCCAGCTCCGCTGCCAGGACTGTAAAGAAAAACATGGGAAGCCGACTGTACCGGTTAAATTGATTTTTGGAAATGCTTCCGTAGAAATCCGTGTAGGAGGCCTGTTGAATAATCATCCCACCTAAAACAGTTCCACTCGTTCACTTTCAGTTTGTTTCCTTCTTGGAAACCTCGAGAAATGAGCTATTTATCTTGAATTTCTCTCCACAAATCGACTTTCTTTTTGGTTTAATGCGCGTTTTTCTTCAAGATGTCTCGGTCATTCTAATGACAGAGGAACTGAAGTGCAGGAACTAGCAGTAGAGCCGAAACGCTCGGCTAATGCCTCTCCTATTCAACCTTCCAGTGTACCCACACTCGTATATGATCCAAACCCTCACATCAAGAGGGTTCGCTCGTGCCATGAATAACTAACTCTCAGTCGGGTTCATCCGGGTGCTGAG
The DNA here is from genome assembly GCA_963920205.1 of Stenodema calcarata. Lineage (NCBI taxonomy): Eukaryota > Metazoa > Arthropoda > Insecta > Hemiptera > Miridae > Stenodema > Stenodema calcarata. The sequence continues at coordinate 13,857,133 of OY986053.1, read as the reverse complement.
GTATTCTAAGTATGTAGTTGCGGTAACTACCTGATAGAAATGTTTGCCGAATATATGAGTGATGTTCTGTTCGCTATCTTCTGCAAACTACTGTATTCCCTCGCGTTGAGCTAATCACACTTTAGATACGTAGTAGGTATTTAGGTATCTACATCAATTTGCTGAACTCATGAATTATGGTTTTTTTTTTTCAATGTCCAAACAATCGATTAGTGTACTAGCATAGGAAGTTTAGTAGGGCCAAGTTGACTAGTAGCTCATCAATTGATAGCTGATATCTATTGATTATAAACTTGGAGATTCATATGTAACAGAATTGCCTTGATTTTCATTAACAGCTGATGTCATTCCCAGATTTCAGGCCACTTTCGCGTTCTGGGGGCACCAGTACATAAATCAAGGCACACAGCAGGCAGTTTTTCATTTATCACTATTGAAGTAAGTTTGATCTATTTCTTGAGAAAAACCAAAAACTAAGGTCTGTTACCTTGATAATGCTATTAGTGTAAACTGTCCAAACCGGAGGCAAGAAATTGTCAAAGAACGATTTTCTAGTTTACATTATGGAGAGGAGAGTAAATAGTGCGTTGTTATTGGGAAGTGAACCATTGTAAAATAATTCCATCACTTCAAGTCATCTTCTCACTGATTTTAAAAAAAATGTAAACGTTGGGAAAACGCGTGTCCGATGATTTTTAATTATCATAACCAAAACAAAAAAGGGTGTAACGACTGCCAGGGAAATTTCTTACAGAGATACAGATACATAAATACCTACAACGACGATCTACAAACGTAATGTCAATCTTATGTTGATCTGCATATCAACGTACGTTACGTGCATACGAACGTTATCTTTAATGCTTTGCAATTTACGGGGAGTTTTGTTAAAATTAAGGATAACGTGAAGTTCCCCTCCATGTTCTACTGAACATAATTGGAAACCATCTCAATTCTATCATCATTAGTAGGACAATGGATTTCGGATGGAGAAAAGTAGCAACATATTCACAAATACACAGTCAAAAGGTTGGGGCGGATCGCGGGACAAAGACCTTGATACTAACGACACTTCGTATAACAGTAACGGAAACTGCGGTTCGTTGAGACATAGTAAGAGGATCGTGATTTACATTTAAATTCGGTCCATTGTGAGAGCGAGCTCACATAACAATCCTACAAACTGTTTCAATATGGCAGCCATCATTTGGATGGGGATGAAATCGGAGTACTCAACTCATCAGGTTCCAAAATGGCCTTTCGAAAGTGCTGATTGAACGTATTTTGGTCAGAATAACCGGCGCAAGATAGCGACCATCGTCATACTTTTACACGATGAATGACACTATGGCGCTACTGCTATACGGGTAGTCTACCTTATTCAAATGACCCCCAAGCCTTTCCTAACTAAGTAGCGACTAATTCATCCCATTCTTTGACTTCTGAATAAATTAATTCTTCAATGAATTCTAGACATTAAAAATGGAGATGGTAGAGTGAAAGATGAAGAAAAGATATATCGATTTTGGGGAGAAAGAATGCCTCCCATCATCCACAGGAATAAGTAACTGCAACAATACGGAGCTGTATGCAGAAATTTTACCAGAATAAAATGTCTTAGTTTGACGTAGGTATGATGCCAACAATCTGACATACATTGCAGCTTAATTTGCCAACAAGAACGAAAATCGATTTTGTAGCCAATTAGTATGTACCTAACTATCGTACTTCTAATACAGGAACCTCACTTTCTCGGGGTATTGTGCTATTAGTTCAAAATAATGTGAGGCTACCCCAACCCGGCTACAACCGTCTGTCCGAGAGTTATGGGGACAGATCAGGACTCAAGTCAGAGATTACGTCACAAGGCTTAGCTCTCCCCGACACTATCTGGTGACCCTGACAAAAACTCGATAACGATAACACGCATACACCATCAGTCGTGTACGAGGTATTCGTGTATTGGCTCCGTAAGTACTACCAGAGGGGTCAATTAGGACTCCACCACCAAAAATTAAATTATTGTCAATACATGTTGGTTAGTTTGCAGTAGGTATATTATAAAATTGTTAATAAAGCTCTCCTATTAGGAACATGATCTTTAACCTACACTACTGCCATTTTTGGTGGGAGGAAGCTATACTGCCCACCCACTAAACTAATTTACAAAGGTTTACGGAAATATGGCCATAACTCTACACGTTTTCATTTCAGAAACATCAGATTTTGGGTGTTATTCCGTGTTCTGTACTGACCATAAAGCGTCGATTTTTCTTCGACCGAACAGGTGGTAACGGAAAACCATAGGTTTAGGTTATATCACCTCGTTCGGAGCAGATGAAGTAATAAAAAAGGAGGCTCGCGCGACCGAGAAGGATTCGGAAGCCAAAAAAAATAACCCAGTCTGCCACGAAATAGGTGGTTTGCGAGACGGTTCCCTTCAAAAAGCATCTTAACACCGCAAGAGCCTCAGCCGCTACCGGTAGCCCGCAGGGAAGGCCGTAAATCTCCAGGGCGGAGCGGTGGGGGCGGGGTCGACATTAAAATCCAGGACCCTCTCGTAAAAATCACCAGCCGGACAAGCGAGTATCAACAAGGGGTATTTTATAAAAGGAAGTTAAGGACAAGGTCTGGATAGCAAGAGTGGATGGCGTGATGTTGAAATCTGGTTAAAAAGGAAATGCAGCTGTCTGGAATTTATCGCCCGGCCTTTGGCAATGAAATCTGGTAGAATTCGTCATACCAAATGAACAACTAATTACAACCCTTTTAAAAAGAGAGATCGAACTCGAGGTCGTATTCCGCTACATTCCCTCCCATACTGACATGAATGAATATAGCATTAGGATTTAACTAAATTTTACGTTTTTGGTGCAGGTAAATAGATGGAGCTTCACTCTAAAACGACGTACCCACCACTGACAAAATTTGACGTGAACAAAACTGACAAAACTTAAACGTGAAGCTATAGTATAGACAGCCAGTTAACATTATTTAATTATTATATATAATGTTAACTGACTGTCTATAGATACTATAGATAGATACTGTATAGATACTATAGCTTCACGTTTAAGTTTGAGAGTATGTGTAGTAAGTATTAGTTTTGTTCTTCTTTGCAATCTGCTCCACTAAAACCGATTAGGATGAGTAGAGCATGGAAAAAGTAAGCGACCATAATTAATGAATATCGATTGATCGGAAAAAAATCCCCGTCCGCATACTAACGAGACATGAGACGAAAAAATGTGTCGCTCACTTCAAACGTCTTTGTAAACATCGTCGAGATGGGAGATGCGCCAAGAGCCACAAAGCAAACGAATTTATCCCAGGTTAGGATCCGTCCATTATAGAAAGGTAAACATCTCACAGTATATTGTACATCCCTTCATTCCCAGCAGAAATACGACTGACTCAGGGAACAGGCTCCTTGAAAGCTTATTGTTCGAATTTTGGCGAACCTTTCGGGATTTTTATCCTCGTCTTTTCGAATCGTGAGGATTTATATTTTCGTTGTCACCGTAAAGTGGGAGTCGACGAGTGGGTCTTACAGATATCATCTGTGCGGTCTTATCGCGGGTTGTCGTCCTCGTCGTTTTGCATACCAAAACCCTACAACGAACGAAGGGGGGAAATAACGAGCTAAAATTACGGTACCCGATTTATTCAAAGGAATGTTGATCGCAGCTCTAGCCAAGAGTAAATGAAGGCTAAGGAATCCGTCCGAGATATTTCCATCTCGGGATGTTGACTATTACGTGAGAGTAATTATTAAATTACTCTTCAGGTCCTCAAACTATAAGATACCTGATTCCAACGCACATCATAAGAATGCAAGAAATGGTTGTAGTCTGGATAATTAGGTGGATGAAATAGTAATTGGGGAGAGCATAAAATGGTTAGATGAACATTTTCTGAATTATATACGGCCCAAGTAAGAAAATGTAACTAAAATATATGATGCTGAAAACCACCATTAATTAAGTTTAGCACGACTTGATTATTATGAGAATTTAGAAAGGCTTTGAGATGTTCCACAAATACCAGCTCTGCATCTGGGACAATTCCAACAAGTTTATGAGTAATGTATGGGCACTACCAACCTATCATCAACTTGCAGTCGCAGGTGTATGTATGTCAACGTTCAAGTTACTCACACATTTGTGCATTTAATGTACCAACATAGTTGGCATTTCAAGTTTTTTTAATTCAGCGAAGTAGCGATGAGATTCTCAAGACATAGAAACAAATCATGTACAGAATGGCATATTCATTACTCCGCCAGAATATTTCTTAGTGTGGTTAACTTAATAAGTTGCAGTGCTTGTGTACTCACACATATGCTCTCCTAGAACCCAAGTTTCCGGTTTCGAGTTGACCTCGACAAGGACGGTGGGGGTGCAGACGAGGAGAACCATAAGATCTGCGAGGCTCAGGTTCATCAAGAAGATGTTGGTCGAGTTGCGCATGTCCTTGGTCTTCAGGATGACTAGAGGAACCATCACGTTGCCGATTACACCAATACCTGTTCAGAAAATAGTGATACTTTAGAAAGTTATTTGTATTTGGGGCCAAGAGGATTTTTAGAGAAACTGTGACCATTTTTACCTCTTTGGGTACACGCACGATTTACGTATAACAACGCAGAGCCTGGATTTCTCTTATAATATTATTAGCTTATTTTCTCTACCTTCACACCGTCATAGGCCCTCGGACAACTATTTTAGGTCCAGCCTCCTCGAAGACTTCGCCGCATGGTCATACAACTGCAGTGGACTTGAGCTCAGTCACGCAATACCTGTTCCTTATTTACTCACTGTCACTGAGACGAACTCATTTTTGTTGTGACTTCTGTATTAGATGCAACAGACTTATCCCAAATTCGCCCAGATTACGTCTTTGTACATCACAATACAGGTATTTCTGAAGAGCACCACTTATCGGTCCCCCCACCTGAACATCTCCCTAATATACCGGAAACGTTCCGAATTGTAATCAATAATGTTAAGTAGTAGTTTCTCAGTTTCAGAATAGGTATCAACTAAATTATTGTTATGCAAAAACAACAGAAATGGTATTGCGCCTGTGGAATGAGTAAAATCGGTTCCCTGAAAAATTGTCACCAATTCAGTTTTAAGTTTCCGAGATTCTAGGATAGAGTCAGCAGTGACATGAGGAAAACATTTTGAAAAATTCGGAAAACTTGCAGTATCAAGCAGTTTTGAAGCTGCCAAATGCCCCCTGAACGAATATCTGCTTCTAGCTTGAGCTATGATAATATCACACACCTCCACTGCAGTACCTACTTATCTGTGAATGTTGACGTTGATCAATCCACAAGACCACAGACAGGACACAACGCACTTAATTACCACAAAAAAAATCCAAATCTGTCACGGTAACTCAAATCCGAATGGGAACATACAAAATTATAGCCTAAGCAGAAAACTGAATAGGTACTCAACATAGTAACAGAATGGCGAAAGTGATTCTCAAGTTTTACTATCGAGATGACAAGATGAATTGAAACAATCGAATCGATTGTGAACACAAACGATTTTTTTATGGAAATGTGGGGTCGGGGCCGAAAAGAGGCGTGGCTTACCGAATTTTTACTCTACTGAGCATGCGCGGACGGGCCACTTTTCTCCGTTTCCATGGCAACACCGGAGCACAGGACCCCCTCAGTTTCAGAAGCGTAGGTTTCGATTTCGATTGCAAGACATCGATTACTGTAGCTATATTCCGATAAAATGCTCGAATATCCATTATGGATACTCTTCTTCTTCTTCCCAGTTACTTGTCTTGGCCGCAGCCATGCCAGACTTAGGTTGGGACAGAGAGAGAGAGAGAGAACTCTGTCAAGTCGCTGTTGACTTCGTGAAAAATGCTAGGTGCAGTATACGGAAGGAAATTCAAATGCCAACTGGTTGGCTTTTTTTTTTTTTTTTTTTTTTTGAGTTTTTTGTGTTTCTGGATGCCGGGGCAGTGGCCCAAGTGGCCTTATGGACGCAACGCCCCTGGGTAGAAGGATCCAAACCCTCATTAGAGATAGAGGAGGTAATACCAAGTTTTTAAATCCAAAAGGTATTGAGTGGACTTTTTTCCTTCAATTTCTTACACAATTAACAAAATGCCTAATTTTACTAACAAATGTAAATTTTTATTTTATTCTTTGTTTTTATTTTTAAAAAACATTATTTTTTGGAACGCAAGCTTTTTTGGCTACCTTATCTTTCCTGTGTGATGCAAACCGATGAAAACTTTATAAGTAAAAAGAAAAAGGGAAAAAAGAAGAAATGGATGGTGGTGCGTTCATTTTGAGCAGGAGTTTATATGTAATGCTGTTATACCCAATATGAAGATGCAGAGAAGCATAGATGTGGTGCGGATATAAGGTGGCAGCGTTGGAGGGTCACTTCCGGGGCCGGGGAGGGCAGCGGAGAGGTTGCCGCCTCCGGAGAGGCTCCCGTTGAGTAGGAGGCCGAGGGTGTCGTTCTTCTCCACCCCGCTCGTCCCGATCATCCGTGCCGCTCCCGCCCGTCCTTCATCCCAACTCACTCTACCACGTCTGAAACAGTAAATTTAATTTTAATAATAATAATATTTTTTTCAATTAAAGGGACCTATTTGACAGTGAAAATAGCAAAAACTGATTCTGGAAAATACCAAAAACCTTTAATAGTGATTTTTTTTTTTTTTCATTTACGGAAGATGAAGTACTTCTAATTGATAGAAAATAGTCTTTTCCAGTCCTACGGTCTTTGGTCTACCACAAATATCGAATATCGCCTGCTTTCTTATCTATAGATTATGATCTGTTTCAATCACTACAATCAAGCATACCTAAATATTTGTTTCACCCCAAGTTAGCGCAAGACTAACCATTACCTCACCAAGTAGCTAACCAAGTTAGCAATATCCAAGACGATAGCTTGTGCCACAACCTCCTTAAACTTCCTCCATTTTGATCCATTCACAAAGTACTTGATTTATGGTCAAACTGAATTTCCCCGTGCTAATCACAGATCCTGTCATATTCGATCGTTCTGCAACCGAGGAGGATCCTGATGAAAAACGGTGATTGCACTGTTGAAGCTTGAATAATCCGGATAATGTTGAGGCTTGAATAATCCGTCCGAGGAGACGGGTCAAAATTAGTATTTGCATTGAACCAGTCTCAGATCCCACGGTATTTACAGCTCAGTCTGTCTCTCTAGATTCACGACGTTACCGACATCTACCCTTGATTTGTAGCCCGAAACAACAGATAACCTTTGATAAATCTTGTCGGAGAACTTCAATTAAGAAAGACACCTTTCGCATCTTTTCACTGGAGATGCAATTTAGCACAACTAGCCTGATGTTGGAACAATCTTGAAACTCTAAATTCAATCCTCTTCAGCGTTGTAGCTTCATGTCGATTATTCAAGCGTGCTGAAGTCTTTCATTTTCTTCGATCCGTCATGAGTTGGTCCCTACGTGTAATTTCAGAGACAACCCTGAAACTGATACGTCCGTGTCGTGTCTCCGCATATTGTTGAATTTAGGCCACTGCATTATGCCCAATAGTCTCAGAACACGTTAGGTGGCTCGAAGTCCCATCTTCATAATAAAATAAAATTCAGGAGAGTATGAGGGTCCATGTGATGAGCAAAGCGTTGCCGAGCACTCTGGATGCTCGTTGGCACTGGCATCTCAAAAATAAAAAAACATCCCCCAAACCACTGATTACATAAGTATAGATTACTTGGATAGGGATAACTCGTCAAATACTCTCTGCCCAACTAATCTATACGTATTGCTCCTTTAATCTTCGAGGATGTTTGTTTACAGGTGGAAACAGGGTTGTGTACACAGGAATATATTAATGGGAAGTGCTACGTGAGGGCTACAGAAGAAGTTGAAGGTCGGCATGCACGGATCGGGAAATGTCAATTCAGATCACTCAACTTTGTTCCATAACATCTAAATATTTATACTGATGCTTCTAAATTAAAGAGATTCCTGGGTTTATGGTATATAATTTAGCTACAATTAAATCCAGAGTTCAAATCCACAAGGTACCTTGCGGGTATGCCATCAACCGAAACCACCGACATTGATCGGTTTGTTGTAAGCACCTCACATTCAGCGAAGGGCCCATACTAGACGTCTAATCTAAATTTAATGGCCCGGCAATACTATCAGGGCTTGAGAACCAGCTGAGGAATTAATTCCGAATTGAGTTACACAAAGGTTCAGGTTCACATTTATATTCCAGTCAGAGCGCTAAGACCAATCTCTCTGAACAGCTTGCCGAACGATCAATCTCTTCGATCCAATGATCAAGGTTCTTCGAGTAGGTTCTTTCGCCTACTTGTTATCTATGAAAATGAAAAAATTCAGAACTTCATATTCTCCGTTGTTCATTTCACTGTTTGCAAGGAGGCCTTTTGGAATTTAACGGCTGATTCGACAACTCCAACTTGGAATAATCTAAATAAATAATCTAAAAATTATCTATAAAGGAAAAAGACCCAGTCAAATAAGAATTGAGGTGGTAATAGAGATCAGCTTCCAGTATCTTCAGATACCTCCGCACCCCCGGTTATCAACCGTTATAAAACAGTAAAACTTAATTTCCCCAAATTTGGAATTCCAATAGGCCGTCGTCGGTCTCCACCTCAAAATAATACCAAGTAGGTTAAGTAACATACTATCGAAGGTGTTGAGGGGGTCTATGAATAGACGGCCGTAGTAGAAAGTGCGTCGACCCTCAACCAGCGGACATGGCACCCAAGAGGGATGCGAACACTACAGTGTAGATCTTGTTATCAATTGAGAACATGTCACTTGAACTTGCGTTAAGAGGGCAACACGTTAGGAGCTTGTACGCCTCCTCACGAAGTTCATTATACATGTAAATAGAAGGAATTCACGCGAGATGCCGCTCGTAAGACCTTCACAGTGCCGCTATTCTCGTTAGATAACAGAGGCCTTTAGTGCTATTGGTTTTATACTTCAATAATACCAATCCTGATCTCATTAAGAATAAATCATTTCCCGACTGAACTAAAGCAGTTCCAAGTGATTGACAGCGAGCCACTCAAATGGTGGCCTCGATTCGGCGATGATTTCGCGGAATGAGCTACTATCATTAATCAGAAAGAAAGGTTACAACCAGTATCGATATCTACCTTCATTTTTCGTTGAAAAACACTCTTCAGCGCAATTATCATTCGTCTTGGGGTAGCACTTCTTCAAGGCTGTCAACGAGCAATTCTTCAATGCAGGATTGTAGGATATCGTATCCATCATTGGAAGAAGAGTAGGTTGGTGGACCATTTATAACTCCAATAATTTGAGATTGCAGGCAAATTGATGAGATGTGGTTGTAACATAGCAACAAAATTGAAAACTTTGATCTAACGGACAGCCTACCAACCTTATCACCTACCAACCTCAGGGCTTCTACTTGAACTAAAATGAAATCGCAATGTACATTGATCTTAATAACCAATTTTTATTTTCATTCGATTTTCTGCTATAACAAAGCTGTGAAACAATAACCTTATGCTGGGACGTGATTTTAATGCAATATTCCGGAGAAGTGGTTCGGTAGATATGTCTCAAACATACAGGTACACGTATGTTTGACAAAGTATTGTCGAACTGAGGCCTTGATTAAACGTTTTGGAAACTTTCGGTAGGTATACAAGTATGATGTTTCCCTGTCTATTTAGGAATATATATGTAGGCTCTAGATTAGATTCATCACAAATATCCGGATGAAATGTATCACAACTGTGTACTCCGACTTTTAGTCAAGTAGCATTGGAATATCGATAAGACAATCCGCTAGAAAAATGTATAAATATATGGGACAACGTGAAGTACATGGACTTCAAGGTATACGATTTTTTTCAGGAGAGCAATTCCCTGAACTACAGCTCTCCTGAAAATCTTTAAAGTATTTACAGCTAAATCAATTATTGATTTTGTGGGTACCTACTAAATATTTTAAAGGAGAACCTTAAACAAAGTTACTCTACACTTACTCAAATAAGCTCAGATAAGCTTGATCTGAATGAGCCTGAATATTTTAAACCGTATGTATACGAATCTACGTTCAAAAAGAGATAGTGAACAGCAAACTTTTGAAACAAAACCTCGTTTGGCTCCGAGTTACAGTGAGTGCTCTTAGTTTGAGCGGTCTTGTTTCAATTTGACGCTCGAACAACTTTGGATGGACTCTGTGGGAGAGCGAGGCAAAGTTGTGACCATCTCTTGACCTTCCTGAATGTTCTCATTACGGTGAATGACCTCTCCTAGAAAGATAGAAAATTAATAGTTCATTGTACCTACGGAAAAAATGTTAACCGAAACGACGTTTCATGCCAACAGAAATATCGTAAGATCCTGTCTTGAAAAGAGTATGAGAGTAACAAGTTGTCGTGACTACATGTGTTTTGTATTTGTATTTTAATTACATCCACTATGAAAAATTAAAATTTAGCACAACCTCAATGATTCAATATAACTTCTTTGGCTAAATGGTGTAAATGGACAATAAATCCAAATTTATAATCCATTCAAACTTGTTCCTATTATTAGGGATCACCTGTTTCTCTAAAATTGCAGGGCAACAGACAATTACCAGTGAATATTCAACGGAACATGCATCACAAGGTTCATCTATTGGTTCAAAAGAGGTGAATAGATATTCTTTACAAAGGCAAGAAAGGATTCGAAGGGACCCAGATTCCAAGTTCTCCCCAGCACACCAGAAGTTGGATGGGACTCGAGGGAATAACGATGAAGAAACGGCAGACAGTCGGCTGAAACATGTGATAAAGTTGATACTTCCGAACGGGGATGTGGAAATTTCGATCAAGAGCCGAAGTAACGAAACGAAGAAGCCAATTGAACTTTTGGTGGAATCTTTGAAGGAGGCCATAACCCGACTGGGGTACTCTCTTCAACTGACGACTCCATATGTGAAACCTAAAGCAAGAACTGATGATAAGATCGATAGAGGAACGGATCGCACTTGTATGCATATAAAATAGTAATACATTCACTGGCCGCTTAATTAGCGAATTTTCTATTGTTCTCGGTCCAAAATTTTAAAACTCGTGAATTCACTGCCAAAAGACACCAAAAAAATCAATGTGAGCATGATATCCTTGAACGTCCAGGGCCGATATGTATTAAGAATTTATATTCTCCCAGAGACACGTCCCACACGTGAGCCAATCAGATGGCTGAAAGCCACGTACGCAATACATTACGCCTCTTGTATGGTGAATTCTGGAACGCCCAAGCAACTTTAATTTTGACCCACTACTTTAAGCCCATTTTGGAACCATTCCCTGGTGTATATACCGATGCCCGACAACGGTAGTAATAATATTATATAATGTGAAACTTTGCAGATACGATTACGGGAAGAACGCATGCTGATCTGGACAATCAAATACCCGTACTCCAAGGTGCCAGAGATTTGGTTTTAAATAATTCAAATGAGATGAAGGTTGATAGCCAAACCAGCTATTACACTTGGGAAACTTTGGGAGGACTCGCGTATACAGAGTACGGTGAGGTTTTCGGTTACAATCAAAACCAAACTTGGAACGACGAGTTGCAATCTGATGAGTACGCCTACTTAACGGATCAAGACACGGGAAACGATTTGGGTCCAGACGACTCGGATTCACTTGTAGAAGTGCAACGATCAAGTATGTTGTAAAATTCAGTAAAATATAACGTTCAAGTAAGTTCCTCGCCATCGTAGCAATCATTTCAGTTGTAAATTATCTTCAGGACTGGATCAAAACGAAACTCAAATTAACAAAAATATGGGAAACAATGACAAGATCTATTTTGATAACCAAATGTCTCAAGCAGAAGACGAGTATGAAAACTTTGGTCAAGCTCCAACAGCAAGCAGATCGCCACATAACTCCTTCAGCGTCTATTCCACGCCCTCTTTCGGCATTTGCGTAATCAGACTTTTCTTGATTTTACCTCATTCGTACTGACCTGAAAAATACCCCAATATGATAATGTATAATGTTCTTCTGGGAAAAATCAGCGGTAAAATTCAGGAAGCTACAGAAAAAGTGTTATTATTAAGATTCAGCAGGATATTTTGGCGGATTGGCGAATATTTTGGCAACCGATCGCAACATTTGGTTTGATATTGAGTAAGTCCAGACCCTGAAGTTCGAAGTTAAATCTGTTGTATCAAGTTATGGTACGGTTCTTTATAATGCTATTTGTTGTCTACCGGCCCATTCGTTGGGTAAATATTTAGCTTTGCACACAGCATGTGCTCCTTTATTTGCCTGCTTTACTTCTACGTTTCTACGTGCCTTGTATGATAACAATCGAATTAAAACAGGTATAGTTACAATTCAAGATAAAGACTATGGCGATCTGCTTTTTGAAAAACTAACACGCCAACGGGGTTTTCACAAATGTACATGAAGCTTGAAATTCTAGAATGGTACTGATGAGATCAGCAAGTAGCCTTGGAACGACAAGAATTGATTCTCCTCAAAATCTACTAATCCACGAACCCATAGCAATAGTCGAAATCCAAGGGATTACAAAGACTTCACATTCTCATTCCACATTGAGTGCTAAAATCATAGCAGTTTCGCAGCACTCAATGGTAACAAACGTCAAGGAGAAACTCGCGAGAGCCTGTTGATCTGAGAGGTAAACAATGTCAGAGTGAAGTTCCGTATAAATTTGCAAGAGAACGGGCAACGACCGAATCTTCCTATCACCCTTTATAAATATTTAAAACGGTATCATCACCTCCCTTTAGCTAGAGCAACTTCCACCCAGTTCTTTTCACAAACGCTTCAGCAACGAAACAACTTCCATTACGTATAATGGATCTCACTTGAATCCACCCTAAACGGCTGGGAGTTTATTTTTATAACCAGCTGTCACGAGGAAGATATTTCACATCTTCATTTTCTGCTGGAAGTCGAGTAAATGCGTAGAACCATTACCATCATTACTGTCGCGCCCAAATAACGAAAGAAATGAGAACACAGTGACACCTTATGCCCTGTTAAGAATGTTATATTGTTCATAAAATAGCATTCAAATCACTATAAACTACGTTACTAATGTGTCGAACTTGCCGGCATTTGATGTATGATTGGCATACGAATCTGTCTTCACTATCATAATCAAGACTTCAAATACTGGTAGTATTCATTTCGAATACTCTATTATGAGTACGATTACTTCTGTCCTTAGTACATAGAAAGCTCTCGCCTCCAGTAATCAACATTGACTTAAATATCACGTACTCCACACGCCAATCAGATAATGCTAAACTCAAATGTTGAGAGTCGTGAGAATACGAATGAGTGAGGCTATAAAGTACGAAACGAAATTCCTGAAGAAGATTATCTGCTTTCAACTCAGGATTTTTCCATATGTGGGTTTTAAACATCATCAACAAGCCAAACTAGGATAGTAATTTAAATACCGGCGAGATTCGGCTGTTCGGCTCGGACAGTTTGTACTTTGTTTAGGAGGATTTGGATTAGGAGTTGAAGATTTTTTTATAGTCACCGAGTCAAACCAGCAGTCCCTGGATCATTCGATCTGTCGGCGAAATGTTATTCTTAGAGGTCAAGAACTGTTGAAAACCAAAACACGGGCGTTATCCGTCCGTTAACTTACGGCGCCATTCAATATAAAGCCTGTGGGGAGAGGTCGCCGTTTTTCCCGTCGCTATCCTCAAGTTCCCAATGAATTTTAATGGACAGTAATGCGATTCAGAGCTCCGGCGGTCAATCTGCCGGCCTCAACGTGTTCTGGCGCCGAAATGGACCCAGGCTCACCGTCTTTGTAGGCTATACGGGGGCGGGAATGGGGTAGATTTAGGAGGACGACGAGATATTTACATAAAGGTAGGAGTAGGTACTTGGAACGTGGAAGTTTCCAGTCACAAAATTTGGCAACTTTCATTTGCGGCTGAGAGCTTGCTCTTAACCAGCTAAAAACTGGACGAATACAGTAGGCAGATAGTTTGTCGCAGTCGCAAACATCATACTAAGTTGGTTTCAAAGATCGAGAACAGAAATAACTTCGGTGTCTTTATCATGTCTGAAGGCAAAACTGGCCGTAAAAACAGTCACTTGCTGCACAGAATGTCAGCTACTCAAACCAAAATTGGAAGGCATTCATTATGAGCTTCATACATTTAGGGCTACTGATGTGGCTCAAGCCACCCCCAGTCATGGAAGATGTTAGAGCCCCTGAGATAGTGTTTCAGTTTTGTACTAGCTGCAAAATATAATCGTTTTCAGTTCTTCATGCTTGTTTGAGAACATGGGGTTTGACGTTTTTATACTCCCCATTTTGTAACTCAGCGAAAAAATCTCCAGAAATCGCCTACGAACCAGATTCCTCTTTCCATCGTGAGAATGCCTCAGTATGAATAGTAAAAATCAATACAAATACCATTTAACCTGATGGACTTCCTAGTTGGGTATAAATGATAGTGATCATCTTATAAATTAAATCCTAGATCTTTGTGAGCTCAAGTACCTACCAAAGTTGGAAAAAGATTTTTTTTAATCAACTCAGCCACTTGGGCCACATTAAGAAATAGAGATAGTAACGATATAATGGATTGCATCGAAAGCACATTTCGAAAATCCAATATTGCAGATTAGAATATTATTAATGGACGGAACCAGACGTTGCAAGCAGGGGATGTAGTCAGAGAATGACAGTGTACGCTGACGACTGAAGGCATGAAACAGGATCTAAGGGCAGGTGACGGGACGAGTGAATGAACGAGTCGACCAGCTGTAGGAGCGAGATTTTTGTTATGCTGTTCGAATAATTTCAAATACCTACCTTTATCTGTCCCATTTAAATTATGAGTTAGGGACTACCATTTACTCATGTACCATTTACCTCATGAGCTGCAAATTTGAAAAAAAGGCTCTCAAAAGCCTAAAAACGTACTTTGATGCAAATAGAACTCAGCAAGTTACGAAAAACCCATGTATTCCTTTCTCAGCGTATCAGGTTTTTCCTGCATCCATCGTCGCTAAAATACACAAATGAATATTGATGCTGTAGTCTTTTATTACTATCGTGTTCAACAAGGTGTCAGTCACCTCGAGGCTCGCATTCAACGGGTGCGGTTCGCGAGCGCCCCACGAATGTCAATGCGTTCCCGGAGTGGAACCGTTCCCTTCATATCACAACATCCGTTTGCGATCGAACGATTACAATTACAGATGGTCCTCTTGAGCATCAAGAAGATGGATCGACCACAGCGTTGGCTCGTATAAGGGCCTCAGAAAAAGACCAGAGTCCAACAACTTGCGACTTTTCCCAAGCGACATGGGAAAAGTCAACAGTATTTGTTCGATATTTATGAGAACAAACGCTATGTTTCAAGTCCGGTGAATGTGAGTTCATTCGTACAAATGCTTGTCCAAACACCGATTCAATTGCAACTACAATAAAATTAGCTTGATGTGGCGCATTTCCCCTGAGGCCAATTTTATAAGGAACTCGGTATATCTGAATTCCAACTCAAATGTAGTTGGATAATTACGTTTTGAAGCACATAAATTATAATTTGTACAATACACTTCCTATATTGATTGGATATGATAAATGCTGAACGAGAACTGAACTTCTAGTGAGCTTTGGCAAAGCCCGTGCCAGAAGGAAGATCCTCTTATATGATGGGAAGGGTTGATATAAAAACATCCGTGACGCCCCAGTTAGCGCCAAAAGTTTTCTTCGTAACAGCTCCTTGACGTAATTGTTCAAGTGTGGGAAATCCTTCTTCTTCACTTTACTGCTTTTTCTCCCCAGCCCAGTGAGTAAAGGAAGCATTGAAATTACGTCTGGAATCACTCCCAAATCAAAATGTCTATGCAATACCAGAATCTTTTATGAACGACTTGGAAAGTGGACCTAGACCAAATGTGGTCGAATTATGCAGATGCAAACGACGTTAAAATCCACTAAACTCTACCTACAGCACAGTCGGTTTGATTTTTTTTCACATATGGGAACGCATTTAGAGGGATTTAAATACAATTATAGCAGAGACAGCTTCAATTGGATATCTTCCCACGAAGAATCAATTTTCTCGTTTTATCTTATAGCATTCTATACTTACTCTCTTTCGCCATAAAAAACATCTGGCTGGTTCTCAGATTCTTGTAGACAAGCCGATCTTTTTATATTTATTGAGCCAGATGGTTTCAAATCTCCATCTAATCATAAGTGTTTTCTGTACCCGAGCTCATTTTTACTGATCTACTGCACCCTTCTGGTGTTCACCTACGAAAGAATATATTATGTTACGTAGGGTTCAAGGCAGATTTTTCCCAAGAATATGATCAGCACACTTATCCACAAGTACAAGACTTGTACTTAGTACAAGACTTTTGTTCGATGTGATCCTGATATCTTATCAAATATCAAGCGCTTTTATTGGCACGTGTAGACAATTACCAGTGGGACCCGAAATTACGAAATTAAATAATTAAATTATAATACTGATTCAGAGTCATTCAAGATGCAATATCAAGCCACCTCTTCCAGTTTCCATTGCAGTTTCAAAACCTTTTGGTACTTTGTTGTGCTGCAAGTAAAATGTGGTATTGAAAACTATATACTTAATAGTTGCTTCGTTGCTAAAGTAGTCAATTCTAAACATCTAGGAGTTTTCGATGTGATCTCTTGTTTATAAGTACAGGAATTATTTATGATTGAAGGCTAAAGACGATTAAAATTCAAATCTAAATGCACATATAACTTTACAACCAACTTCTGGAATACAACATGAATCTCACCTTATTTACCGGAGGACGAATACCGATGAAGTAAATAGCATAGCAAGGCCTGGCAGGTGTGATCAGTCGCACACAATCCGGAGTCACATGTTTCTCATTTGTATTAGCAGTCCTGAAAGAGGAAGTTCATGGTCAGCTTATATAGCAGTATTTTTATTCAATAATTTGCCCTTTGAGATGGGTACAAAATCTTTCAGTTATGAATACCTATCAAAGACAAAGATGCGTGGTATTACAAGTTGACAATCGGATGGGAGCGATATGAAAGAATTGGTCCAGTGTAAACAATATGAACTTGTCATTGTTAGAAATATTAGTCTTTTCATGGTTCTCGATGTTAATACACAGTATCCTCTGAACTGAACCAAATGGTACTTTCAGTTTGAATGATACACTCAAAGTAGGCGATGATACCCACTTTAGATGTCGTGGGGGTGCAGCCATCAATTAGCAGAGTTTATCGCCACTTGAGTTAAACGGTGCGTTGGAATTACTACATCGTTTACGCCTTCACGCTCGAACTAGCCACACGTTCTCAAAACGTCCCTTTTCCCTTATCTCAGCTTTAGAACTAGGTCGCTATTACTGTCTCCCTCAGGTACGAACTTGACACGCAGTATTATTGTTCAAAAATTCAGTTGGCTATTCTGGAAATTGGCTAAATTTTGTATCCTCACTTACGAAAATATAAGCTTTATATTCTCGAGAACATAGAGATGGGTTCACAGCTTCCTGATGTTTTAGATACAGAAGAACAGCCCTGTTCTGTGTGTAAGGCAATAACGAGCTAAAAGTGGAGATTTCCTCAGGAATCCTTAACGCTCACACCATAACTTTCACATTTGGTAGCAGTAAAATCACACGATTTTTCACTATTAGCTTTCGAGCTAATCAGGCAATACTACAATGTCATACGACATGACATGACTACCTCGATATCCACCAATTGAAAAGATCCTGTTATTGGCAAACCGTACATCGGTGGCTTTCAGATTTTATAGCCTTGTAGATTAAATAATTCATTGATAATCTCATTGAATTAGTGTCAAACTATGCTGACTACACCAGGAGAGCGGGTTTAAGTTTGAATCTTGGAAACGGGCCAAATTTAGATGAGGATGCTCAACTGTGAGGATTGAGCGAATTAGCTAGGGTTCTAACCCTCGGGAACGCACCAGTATGTGTGGTATAAATCACCCTTGATTCTGATCAATAAGAGCCATTAATTTAAGCTCAGCCTCAGTGTCTGTTTGGTTTAGGGTCATTGTCTGCTTAAGTCGATGCTAACGGCACCATGAATTAATCATTCATTCAATTCCATTGTTTTGGGTTCATTTTAGGTGGACAATGATTGGCAAGTTCGGAGATTTTAGAAACTCCCATCAAAGAATTAGCACGTAAAATATAGTATTGTTTTTTCAATGAATTCATGAACAGAAACAAGAACAGTCCGCATGGATGACATGGATTCATGAAGAGTCCGCATTTGTTCGATAAGTGGCCAAGAAAAACTTGTGAGAGCTTTTATAAATACAAAAATACATTTCATTTTTCTCATTTTCCCAACTCAATAACATACAGTTAAGTAACCAGTAAGAAATCCCGCGTGCTGAATTTCAAATTTCTATGTACAATCACCTTCCATTAAGTAGGTACACATTTTAAAGTAATTGAATTTCGGTAGGAGCTTCAGGAACGTTAAGGACATTTGAAGAAATTAACTCAGTATAAGACCGAGTTATCGATACCATAACCCCAATCGTTACATAATAATTCGATGGCAGACGAGTGCGTTGCACTCATCAGACGGTCGGCCTCGTCAGAGGGTCGTTTCAAGCAATTGATTCAACCGCGAGTTATTTGACATGTAGCCATTTCCCCTGCTAATCCGTTATATAGCCCATTGATTAGGAGAGTTTTACCTCCTTCTGACTCATCGCCATCTGTTAAGAGGACGTGGATGGAATTCCTTCACACGATGTCTCGACAGCTGATGAAATACAACACGATTACTGGTGGCAAAACCCCATTGTATTCAGCCTTTTCAGGGAAAATCTACTCACCTCGTCTGTGATCATCTGTTTCCTAATCTAGAGCTCCTAGTCCTGGTCCTTGGATTCAGTAAACAAGTAGGATATCGACGTGCCCAAAGAAAAAGTTGTTCAAATTAGGTCATAAAGGAATGTGATGATAATTGGTCAAGAAGTGGAATACAATGAGAATGAGCTCATAGATGAAGAGAGCACTGAGAGTGCAGATGGATGTTATGAACAAACGCGTTCAATCAGGAGAGTATTACAGATGGATTTAATATGGAATGAGTTTGATGAAGTGTTGACAATATTGTGCTCAAGGAAGAAATGAGGGTCCAGAAAAATCCGATGATGTTTTCTGAATAAGATTGATGCGACAGATGTTGATAACGGAAGACAGCCGTTCACCAAATCTGACAATGTGTCATCATACGTAACATTTTCAATCCAAAAACAAGCGTGAAGCGAACATCTACTCAGTTCCGATAAAAATGAATGAGAATGAATTCAACGAACACAGGTTCTCAATCCATCTACTTGAGCTATTGTCATCCTCCACTAAAACAAGAAACTGTGGAGAGCACTTCGAGATCAACCTGATAACTTTACGCATGGGGATCATATTCCGAAGGATGGAACCATATTTTCTCATTAAATTTTCACTCTTAAACGTTATAATTTAAAACATAACAGAGTTTGGATTTTTAAAATTTTTAACCGATTTGGAGGAAAAAATAATTATATTATAATATGTTTGTCTCTAGATCAAGACAACTATGAAACATGATATTACCTCACATTCCTGTGTCTTTTCAAGTGACTTTGCACGTACATCTGTATTCCAAACTCTATTTTCATTTTATTTCTCAATGTGGGATGCATAGAATGGAAAAGTGGCTCGTGAATAAGTTGCAAGTTAAGTTTGGAATGCATGGAGTTTGAGATGGTACAAGATTGCCATCACAGACGATTCCATGTCTTTAGTCAGAGCCATTGCACATACTCAAGATTTTCAGGATCAAGCCATTTCATGTTTGTTCCAATCTTGGCGGAAATCCATTGGTAATTCC
Organism: Stenodema calcarata; assembly: GCA_963920205.1. Classification (NCBI taxonomy): domain Eukaryota; kingdom Metazoa; phylum Arthropoda; class Insecta; order Hemiptera; family Miridae; genus Stenodema; species Stenodema calcarata. The sequence goes on along the minus strand of OY986053.1, from coordinate 13,837,186 downwards.
CTCAATAAAAATGACCTTCTCTCACGCCCAACTCCTCATTCCTGCATAAATAAATTATGAGTCCCCAGTTGCGCGCCGTAAAAACCAGAAGCAGAACTCACAGTTGCTCGTAAAAAACTCCTTTGATCCGAAAGGGAAGCCAACGATCATACATTTTGAATAGACCGAGGTCTAGGAAAGAGAGATCCCATAATGATAAATTGGGGGCCGTTTAATGCGTTGTTGGATCAATAAACGGCATTTTTGTAGCACCAAAATAAGCCAACGGGTTTCTCTTTCCCTATGGGAATTTTTGCGAACAGGTTTCCACCACTTCTGCTGCTGACTGTTGATTGAATTTTTCGGGTTCGTGCGAGTTGAAACTCAATCGGGAAAAGAACGTTTCGGTCTGATTGGATGGACCTCATCTCCATCCCCGTCCCGTCCCTCGATATGTGCAGTAGGTACCCATTCAGTCTACTCGATGTCGGATTAGAGGTTTATTCATGAAGACTCAATAATTTATCATGTTTTTATCATTTATGTTTATCAAGAGCGCTGAAATTAGAAGCGAACAAATCAGCATTGCATTTACCATCATTCCAATTACAATACACAGGAAGTCATATTTATGTTTCATAACATCACACCAAGAAACCAGAAACATGAACAAGGATAGTCAGGATTAACCCGGAGGGAGAATGGCGATATCATGTTATTTCAATTTTCTTAATGCTTGTTGAAGAGAATGCTGTATAAGATCAGAAATCTAACTACATAAACCAATTACATAACAAGGAATTTAGCTCAATTTCAAAACAAGTAGAGGAAAGCGAACATGTGGAGGCTGTGTAAAATGCAGCGCATTCTGTATCAGCTTTAGAGGTCGACTGCGGCCTTCAGTAGAGAAGATGATGATACAATACGGAAGATTGCCTCAATCGTCAGCCCTCAGTGCTATCACCTAAAATATCCTCAACAAGAGCGCTTATCGACTTGTAAAACTTCATTTTCATACTGGGGAATAGGCGATTCAAACCACACACGGTTTTTTTCTTTATATCGAGATTATCGAGAGAAAGTGTTGCTCTGATGAATGTGAAAACAATTTGATCCGTCATTGTGTTTTCAATACAATTTTGAACGTGCTATTCCGTTCAACACTAGTTCACTATTCGATCTAACTGAGGTCTAACCGTGTTTGTTCTCATTGCTTAGGATGCTGCCAGTGCCCCGAACTCCCTTGATGTGAAGCATCTCCTCACGTCTCACCCTCCTTTATTCCTTCACGATAAATTATCTTTTATCAATTCACCGCTCAAACGCTGAGGCGAGGGGCGTCCAGCCTAAATGTATTTCTTCGCCTCATAAAACCTAATTTTCTTCGTTCGCCGCGTATCCTATCTTGTTATTTTCCTGTTCTTCTCCCATCCCGCATTATTTCCACTTCATGACACCCTACCCTCAATATAAATTTATTTTCGGTTCAACTTTTCGAACCAACATTTGACTCCGCTGAAGATAACAGAATTGATGAACAAGACGACCTCACGGCAAACACTTGCGCACCTGAACAAAACTGAAGAACCAAATTGTGTACAACATTATGCAGAATTATAGAATCCATTAATATGAACCTAATAATATTATACCTACCTACTGTTGAGTTTTTTGAACAAGCAGTGTTATAATTTTTGGTAAGTTGATATTTGAGCTGTTCTCAATTGAAAATTGTGAGAATCAAAGAATGTGCAGTTCTGTGGTAAATATGGGAATACATGCTCATGTTACTATTAAGCGTGTATGCATATTTTATTTTTCATTTACAAGCGTCTCCATGCTCATAAAAGGCTACCATACGGTAAGAGTGTGTACATAATGTGGTGAGTCATCCGTTCAATGAAACTGAAAATCCCCTGAATTTCATGACTCTTTCTATATTCGTCACTCCAATGAAACTCTTCTAAGGCCCTCTCTGGAGACTTCATTTATTTTTTCAGCTATTTAGGGCTTTGATGAACATTCGAAACGCTACCGATTAATATCCTGAAGGGGTTCCGAAAATAAAGGGGCAACCGAAATAGATTCCTCGGTCGCCCTGTTATAAATTATCGAATTTACGACGGAATAGCTCGACTCCTCCCACCCTTCAACTTTATTGGGATAATGATGTTCGAAGGTGTGTAACAACGCGTATCGGGAAGCATTCGTCGTGCATTCTTTCATTGCATTAGAGGAGTGACCGGACGGAGCAAATCTCTAGGATTTGAACGATTTAGCTGAAATGCACTTGATATTTATTGAATTATGAAACGTTCTTTTCTTAGTGACAAGCAATGCTAAGAAATTTAAAATTTGCCCATTTTTATTATTTTGTTATTGAACCCCTGGAATTGACCAAGAAAAACAAAATGTAATTTTTCATGATACACACTCGTACGAGGTCAGTTTATCCAAAGAAATCCTTGGGTAACGTTATAAAATAATTATATCAACTAATGTGATGGGGTTTAAGAAACGAAAACGTGGCACAACATACCTAACCGAGTTCTTTCCGGCCCGCACGCAGGCGTTTCTGAGTTGTCTCCGAGAATACATGACTCATTACGAAGACACATCGCCCCTGAACACAATAAGTTCGTTACGAGCTAAGACTTTACACTCCGTGAAATTCCTCCTGTCAGCGGATGAAAGAAAAGTTCAGTTGTCAGCACGAGGAAAACAACGTGAAATCCTGGAGCCCACGCGCTGCTGTTTAGGGTGCCGCAAGAGGCCATAGGAAGTTGACAATAGGGCGCCATTAGATGAACAGCTACTGCCCACAATACCGACTCATTATGAAGGCGATTGTCACTCAGTTTAATTACAGTGATTATGACACTGAGCCAACCAGTAAATAAACCACCTGACAGCTTGCTGATCGTGAATCAATCAGTTTAATCCAAACAAATACTGCATTCTTCGCTTGTCCGGTCTTCTCCTCAAACCTCTCGTCTAGGTTTTCCTCCATTTCAGAGTTCCATCACAACTCCTTTGGCCAACACACAATTTGACACTTGTTAGAAGAACCTACAAAAAAACAAGAAGGAGGATTAGGTAAAGAAATACATATTGCATTTCTAGATGACATTCACCTAAATCCACTAATGACATTTGCTCGTGCATATGTCGACGTGTTCTTCTAGAAACCACTTGCGAAGATTTCTAGCCTATCATGATTTAATGATCAATAAATTATAACCAATTAATTGATTCCAACTGCTGGTTTTATTATTATAATACCTGACAACATGGCAATGTAACGGTGAATCCTGACGGATCTTACCTACCACACTCCATCACTCTTCGCTCCTCTAACCTCCTAGAGAGGCACCTTATTAGAAAACTCATTATACTCGAGGAAGGGGGACTGCCCCCTAATGAATGTCAACTGAAATGGGAGAGAGATTTCAATTAAAAAGTTGCAAGGAGCGTGTGCCGAGCCTGTTCTGCTAATTTAAGGCGGAGCAACAAATGACGTTAGCTGACCCGTCATTTCGTTCGAGCTTTTTGCCTTATGAGGAATTAGTTCGATTTGCGTTTTCATCGAGACTAACGGAACGTCTATCGTGGTTTCAACGATTATTTTATTGAGAAAAACAATTTTGAGCTTAATAAAACTGACTTTGCCATTATTTTAGGGATGGGTATCGAACTACAAAACATTGGTTACTCGCAATCGATAAATGGTGGTGAATGATTAATTAGTAAGAGTCAATCGATTGTCAGTAATCGATGTTTTGTAGTTCGATACCCATCCCCAATTAAACACTAACTACTACCGAATTATATATTTATATCAATATTTGGATCCAAATAAACACTAGAACAGACAAGCGATTTCATTATTATATAATATAATATTGGTTAAATCAATATTTGGATCCAACTAAGCACTTGAAGAGACAAAAAATTGTTATAATAATTATATGATATCATATTATTATTTCAATATAATAATATTATATTGAAATAATAATATGATATTATTTAATTATGATATTATGATATTATCATTCTTAACATCAAAGACCCAACAAATAGTAAAGTACAGCTACGGAGGTATTGCGCCAGATGAATGCCAAAGGTGCATACCGACTAATGGCAGCTGTGTTGCTGGGGTTGTGGAACAGCGTTACAATACTTCTGGTCATTAAATGAGTAATGGTCTTCATATTACTGCTCTGGAATGTGAGAATGGGCTTTAAGGCAAGCTGGAAATAGGACACAGCTGAACCACGGTGTTGCAACCACCTTGACGGAATGTAGACCGTTGGATGTGGATTATTCTAGTTGTTTTGATCACCATTGACGTCTACTAAACGGTTCGAAGAATAGAAAGAAAGTCGTCTCACGTTTCTTGCTAAGCCGCAGAACGGTATTAACCGAATTAATTGATCAGCCCGTTAAAAACAAAGTAAATTCTTAATGGGTGTGTTCTTCAGACTTTTTTTTTCACAGACAATTTACAAATAACTTCGGAGTGTTGATTCGTTGAAAGGGACCTTCTCAGAATTCATATTCTGTTTTGAAATAAATTGCCGAATCAGCGAACATAAGTGATTCCGTCACAGAGAATGTGATGTGAAGTTGACAAGTGAAATGACGCGAACGGCGGATTGACCTAATCAAACACGTTTCTATATCTGAAAGGGACTTGTGGGTGGGTGAAGGTCTCATGTTAAATATTGACACTGAATAAGTAGCATGTTCTATTCAGGCAACTATCGAATTCGGCTTCTCACCACCGCCTATTGCGACACTCATCTTAACATCTCGCAATCTAAGGAACCACTGGCACATCAAGTTAGTAGGCAATGTGTATTCTTCTTTCATTCATGCTGGATTTTCATTTCTCATGTAATTATTATGTATTTAGACCGGGGTGTGATGTACATTGAGGCACATGACAGGGAAGAACAGTGTAGTATGGAAAGCAATGATGTGTGCATCACTATCATATTTAACTCCGTTAGTTACCTACAGTAACTAACGGAGTATTATGAGGCGTTTTAGTGACATACTGCACCTTCACGTGTGGAAAATTTTATGAATAAATTTTATTCATAATTATTATCAAGTAGTGTCGGTAATAATAATAATTAATCATTAGGTGATCCGGACAGAATCCGGATCTTATCTGATAATAAACCATTGTGTCAAGAATTTGTTGAGTTTTTTATAATGGAGTGGGTTAAACGATATTCAAAAATTAAGCTTAAGGGCAAAGATGCACGGGCCGATAAAAGTGCCAAGGCGTCAGAAAAATGGCCTGTGAAGCCGTATGAATGGATTGTTAATTCCAGGGGAAAGTTCGAAAAGTTGGCATCCAGAGGAGGCGTAAGATTATGTGGAGCAGGGGATAGGAGAGTATGGATGACGTCCTGCAAGTTTCCCAGACATTTCCTAAGTAGTGCTCTATTAATATCTAGTGGGAGGTGTTAGAGATTTGTCTAGAGCTAAAAATATTGTCAAGAGACAGGTTTCCGACATTCACTAATGGGTATGAGCTCTTCGACTACCTGCATCGGCCTAAACAAAAACAAGAACCGCTCAACTCCACTGGAAGCCCTCCTAAATATACAGCGGGCCCCGCAATAATAATAACATTCGGTACCATAAATGACTATATTAGAGAGTATCAATAAATTCCTCGTGTCTCGCTTGAGCTGATGCATGCATAAAGGATTGTCTGAGGAATCAACATGAGTATCCTGTGTAGTGGGTGCGTGAATCATATTCAGGGATAGTCGCCTACGTGGGTCAAAGCCCTTGTAGTCAATAGGTGGAATGTACTGCATAATGAAGCTTGGGAGTACAATTGCTGTGCACATCCAAAGTGCGTTATGGCGCATAGAAAATGGGGAGAGATTTGCATTTTAAACACACTGGAGCTACATACTCGTACACTACACCAGTTATTCACACCCAGTATGCTTAGAAAGATAGAACTCTAATATAAGTTTCTCTTATGAGAATAGTGATTGTAACTAACGATCATTTGAGTGGATTCCGAATTCATATCAGTGGGTGTTTTCATCCTATAAAACACCCGAACGAATTCGGGTGCGAGCATTCCAAATTGGAATGGATTGGAATTTCCAATCCTTCCTTTAAAGTCCTTCTATGTCCGTCTGTCAGCGTGTCGCCAAACCGTTGCTACACACATCACTCCAGTTGTATTCCCACAATTTGTATTAAATTCGCGTAAAATATGAAGTCTTATTTTCTAAATTAAGCCATGTCCGAGGCAAGAAAAAAATCGATGGATGACAAATTTATTGTTCCAACTTGTTATTCCAACGATACTTAATTAAACCCAGACAAACTCGACTGTCATCGGCAGAAACTCTACCACGATTTATGATTAGAGAAAGCTTCGCGTTTCTTGACACAAATGAGATAACTCCGCCAACAGAACCATAACGTGGGAAATTGTGCCTGGAAAGTAACACCTGATCTTATTGAAAAAGGATACCAAAAATGTTCTGAGGCATGATAACTTTCTTTGCGTACCTCATTAATACTGTTGATGTTGATGAAATAATTCACTTCTTCAAGTTGCCACATCGAAGGATTTGATTTAGCAACTAAATTGAAAAATTTGTAGAAAGAAAACATTTCTTCGTTCACTTCTACCCCCTCCGAAGATGGGGGCCCATTTATTTTCCCGATAATGCGAAGATCCTCCCAATTCTCTGATGGATTAAGGGGAAAGTGGACGACAAGTGTGCGAGAGAGAGAGAAGACACCAAAAGTTTATGCAAAATATTTCAACAGCCGGATGAGCGATTTTCAATCTGAAAAAAGTTATGTTCATATTTTTCCTAAACAAAATGCTGCATCAAAAAAAAATTTGAAAAAAATTTCAAATTCAAATTTTAGAAAAAGAATTTTGGACAATTTTAAATTTAAAAAAAAAACTTGGTTCCAGCCCCATTTTTGAGAATTTCCTGATTTCAAATTGCCAAGAACCAAAATTCTGCGATGAATAGCACGATCGTAAAACGAAAAATAAGAGTCAGTGATAGCAGCTTTCATCTCCCCTTTTAGACAGTGGATCTGCTGCGTCAATCATTCATAGGAAAGGTGATAAGTCCGAGATTTGACAGGGAGCACTTCTGACAGTAATGAAGGTGAGTGAGCTGAATCTATTCCCATTCGTCCAACATTGTAGACATTTCCAATGGAACCTTTGAGGTAGAGGAGACTGTTATTAGAACAGTCAAATCTTACACAAAAGAGGCCTAAAATCGCAAATGCACGGCTAGTTCTGATTTTTTGGTATGTTGTTCGGGACTGTTAGGGAAATCTAAATCTAATTTCGCAGGAATGAAAACCTTGCGCTTCTTTCGTAGCACTCGAAAAACCTCGAAATGGTTGCCCTTACTCTGGGTTTTTCGCTATAACTTTGAAACGATGCGTTTTTCGCGAATTGATACTACGGACTTATTTACAGGAGATAAGATTTGCTACACAATGAGACCAAGTGCAGCTCTGTTGGGTCAATAGTTACTGAGATACAGCCTTTCAAAAATGGCTTATTTTTCAAAAAAGTGAAATTTCAAGTTTTGGTCAACTTCCGACCTAAAAATCATTGAAAATACGTATTGTACGAAGGACGTTAAACCGATAGATGTTGTAGCAAATTTAATTAGCTTTGAGTAAAAATAGTTAAGAAGTACAACGCCTTCCCATGACCCTTATGGATTCGCCTGCGTCCGTGCTTTTTCCCGTTCTATTCGTTATAGCTCATCAGCCACTGACCCTACGCTTTCGAGATGGTCATTTTCGGATTCCCCATAAAATTTGGCTTCAGAATAACCTGGCATGTCCAGTTTGCACCCCACATGAGGCCCTAGCAGGGAGGGGAATGTCAAGTCAGTGGACACGTCACTTTAGGCAAATGAGGAAATTAGTCCTAACTTTGACGGCGTGTAGCTCCGAAACGAATCGTCGCACGGAGTAGCGGTTTGTTTTGCTGGTTTCAGCGCATTCTTCTCGACGACTTTGAACCAACAAAATACCCCTAAAAAAAATTGTTCCCCAGTTTCCCCAAGATTTGAATATTTGGTGACGAATTTCGGTTGTTTTTGGATGTTATCTAGAAACCTTTTGTTTTAGCTCAAATTGGAGGCCATATTCGTGTTCCTTGATAAATGTTCCCCCCGAAACCAATTTTCAGCCAAAAACTACAAATAGTTGCTGAGAAATCAATCATTTCCCACAAATAGCCCCAAAAAGTTTGGTTTCCCCTAGCTCGGCCAATAATTTTTTTGGGATCTAATATTTGGGCTTTTCACTCATAGATGAAGTCTGATAGTAAATTTATCCAGCTTGAGAAAAAGCAATTTAGGATCGGACCAATAATTTCGGAATTACGGCAAAAAATGTACCAAAAAAACTTGGATTTTACAATAGTACGCGGTATTTAGCGTACTGGCATGAGCATATTACGGGACTTGATCAAAATGTCATATATGAGGTTTGATGGTAAATTTAAAAAGCTTATAGATGGAAAAAAGAAATTGTGAATCGGACAAACTTTTAGCGTTATAGCGAAAAATAGGGAAAACGGGGTGAAGAACAGGAAGAAATTTATTACAAGACAATGGCATATTACAGGTATCACATTATAATTATGCCCTCGCACCTAGCATTCCCTTTTGAGGACACACGATACATTTCAACACAGACGCGATGGCACCGCGGGCTCGAATATAGAAAAATAGAATGTAGAAAACGAATAATAATAATAATAAACGAATGTAGAAAAAATGAAGCGCTAGTACGAGCGATGCAAGCTGAAATGAATGTATGAGCAAACCTACCGAAGATCGGAGATGGGAGGTTCGAGACCGCGAAGGGTGGGGGGCGACTTAGTGTACATACGCGAGGACTTTGTCCATTTGATGCTATTGTGGGGTTGTCGTTTCCACGAAGAGAGACGATGGAGAGAGGAGTGGTTCAAGAGAACTGATTGACACAATGGCTACCAAGGAAAGGGAGCGTGGTGACCTTGAGCGCCGAATTGGGGTCTGCAGCCATTCTGTTTTCCTTCAAAATCAACATTACCATTTTTCGTTTTACGTCTTGTATATTTACTCAATCATTGAAATGATGCTCTCAAAACCGATCCAGTCACATTGGGAAGGGGGCTTGCACCGGCTTTTTCCAAATTTCAACCTCTAAACCTCAAAATTTTCAAATTTTCCAATTTTAAATTTGTATAAAAATTAAATGAATTGATGCAGCAACTTGTAGGGGCGTATGAAGGCAAACTGCGTTTCCCAAACTGTTATAAATTGGATGGTTCCAAAATGAGACTGCAAAAACTTTTGATGCGTCAGTAACGCCATCTCTTATCCCAGAATCACACTAAGGGCCCGTCCACTTCCCCCTTAAACAAAACTCTATCGGTTGGCGCAGGAAGGTAGGAATGAGGAAGAGTGGGAGAACGGCCGTGAATACCGAACTAATTGGCTATGGATAAAGAAGAAAGCCTACTTAGCTTCTTAGGTGCCTACCATTTAAATCGATTTATAGGTGGTTTTTATCTCCAATATACCCGATCCCTCACAAACTATTTAAATAACTCCGTTCATTTTTTTCTCAAAAGCATGACGCATTTACAGGGTTCGTGCCGATTTTCAATTTTCAATTTCCCTGACTTTTCCCTGATTTCCAGACCAAAAATTTCGATTTTTCCCTGACTTTTCACAACGTTTCAGGATCCTTTAAACAGTAACGTTTTGCATGAATCGAAAATTTTAGATGCGCAAATGAAGAAAAACAATATAACGAACAAGTTTTTTTATTCATAAAAAAACGAAGTTTACTTAAAACAAAGTAAGAGATAGAATCACAAGATAAAACACATAAAAGTTTTGAGTACGTGGTTTACATAAACCATACCTTACAAAGGTAAAGGGGTTTTCGACGCGTATCATGGATTTTTCGCAATTCTGCACCCGATTTGAGATTTTTCCCTGACCAAAATCCAATATCCCTGACTTTTCCATGACTTCCAGTGCCCATTTATATTTCCCTGACTTTTCCATGACTTCCCTGACTTCCCTGACCGGCACGAACCCTGATTTAAAGCTATGTCGATATAAGGAACCACTTGATATTATTGGGATAAACCTGAAGGTTTAGAATATTCATGCACTTCTTCTAATGGCTGAGGGTAATAATCGGGCGCAAGATGCTCATTTTTCAATTAATAACCAATTTATTAAAGATCAATCAATTGAATAATTAAAGGTTAATTTTTTTAAATAGTTTTTTTTTCCTATTTTTATGGGAGGTATATTAAAATTTTATATGAATTAATTTGAGAAGGTGTCGATCATTCTTCTTAAGACTCTACAGGGTTCCAAGTGATGCAAATAGAAACCGATTACCGGTTAAGAGCAGCAGATATTATGCATTCAAAGGCTCGACATCATAGTCATCAAAACCACTTGACGGGGGAAGGCTCAGGAGTTGTCAGCTAAGGGAAATAGCGACGGATACCGGCGGCTTAATAAAGCTATCCGCCGCTCCAGGCTGTAGGAGTCCATGCAAAGCAGAGGCTCTGCGGTCCGGACCTCTCCAGATTTATGAATTTCCACCCGTTTCCCCTTCCACTTAGGGAGCAAGAATCGTGATGTTGCGTTAAGCACTTGGAGCATCACGATTCCCACCTTACCTTCACAATAGCTCTTCCCTTAACCAGAAGTATAATTGTCTAGTCCTAACCACCGCTTTCCACGCCCTCCCACAGTGATCTATGCTAAATAAGGAGCAGTAAGGGATCTACCAGCAATCAGTACGTTTTCTCCGCTACATGGAATACGTGAGGTTCAACAATAAAATCATGTGACTAGGTTTTACCTCACTGGGCTGAAGTCGAGGTCACCCAGAATCGAAATGGCTCAAATTGAGTCCATAACATCATAACATCATAGTGTATCGAGTAAAAACCCTACTTTTTGTTCGTCTCCCTGAAAATGTGAATTTTTTTACGGGATTTTTACTCGTAGAAGGGAAGTAGTATTTTTCATCAATCTATTAGAGCGAATTTGAAATTTAATCAGTGATCGATCAAATCGAGTTAGATAATGAATGATTGGTGAATTAATGAATGGTTAGAATGAATAAATAATAAAGTTGGACAAAAACTTACATATTAAAATTATCTACATACATCCATACAACACAAAACACGTTTATACTGGTTTCAGTGATCAAAGGTCATTACCTCCGTTTCTATTAAATTACTCGCGATCAAGTAGTGGAAACCCATTTCAAATTTTGAAATTGGTTTCCAATGGTTTCCACTACTTGATCGCGAGTAATTTAGTTATATTATTGTGAGGGCTCAATAGCTACCACGTGGTTCTCATTTTGAGTTAGGGTTACTTGACATTCAAGTTTATCTCTCCTGAGACCTAAGAAAATTAGATACCCGTTCAGTTCACTGTCTTTAATTTTTGAACTTCAACAGGCAACGAAGAAAAATACAAGATCTGTATCAGTATTAAATAACCCCACTCTTCCCAGGGATCTCCTGAAGTCCTGTCCAACAATACTGTTTGGACAGATGTGTATCTCGGGTCGGCGCACTTGACCTCGTCTGCTCGCTGCTAGATGGAGAATTAACGATGATTAGGCGAAGGGGATACAATACAAAACCCCTGTACTCCTTTCCCAAGAACACCTCACCAGTTGATTGCACTTGAATTGGAACAGTCGAGAAGGTTTCGGTATTGCTACCATCTACCTAGTAACATCGAAAACGGTTTCGAAGTTTAATCGACTAATTATACCGCTTTGAAAGGAATATGGTCCTCATTGAATTTCCGTACAGGAGGAGGCTTTGTACAGGAGGAAATTTTTGTCGTTGAGGAAGATGGACTGATTGATTGAAGTTAATAAGATAATAAACCGTTGTTGAAGAATTTGCAAATTTTTTTCAAAAATGATTAATTAATGTTATTATGATCGTCTTCGCCTATTCAGTGGTTGATCAAAAATCGATCAAAAATTTAGCAATGATGACTGTGGCTAATCATCTTTTTGCATTTTGAATGGGAATCCAAACTCATACCTACTTTGAATCGGGGAATGCTTTTAGGGAACCCTTAACGGGGAATTCCCGCTGGATTCCTCAGAATGTTCCCATGCCAGTCTTTCGCATAAAGCTTGGGAGGCTCGCGTTGTAAAATAGCGACAGGTGGTGAAGCGCTGGGCTACTAACTCGTTTCTCGATATCAGTTGCGGTAACCGACCGCTACCGAAGTTATTAAGCTCGCATTTCTACCCGACGTCACATCTCGACCGACGTTTACGACCTTATCGCTTACTCGCAGGCTATTTTACTTATCTCAGAAGCTGTTACTCCTTATCTATCGAGGGGAAGGTGCACTTCCGCGGGCGCTTCCCTCCCAATAGTGAACGCCTTCTGCGGGGTTTTCGCCAACGCGTCGTCATTTCCTGAAAGGAATTTCGATGCTACGCACAATGGTGAGTTAGTGTTTTTCATCTGGAGAGTGTCGGAATGACTTAACCGCAACAGAATGAACCACACGGGGGCCTAGATGAAAACGGGTTACGCAGTAAACACTACTTATGTTCTTCAGCGGGTTCGTGTTGGGTGTAATACTCAAATTCTTATTTCACTCAATCACCATTGCATTTCAAACTCAATTGGGATGTTATTTCTCTGATTTTATACTATTTTTAAATGGTACAATTGAATTCAGAATTTCCAAAACTTGTAACTGTGGGAAATTTTAGTGCATCATAAGAGCCACTCTGTAGGATCCACCTGCAGAGGAAGCATCGTGGGCGGAAAAACCTGAGGGAATACCAACGCACATCTTCTCCTTTTATTATTTTATTGCTTCGATGATTGTAAAGAACGGAATGACACTGTTTCATGGGAAAAATCAATGATCCTTATCCTCAAGGATCTCGATACTACCGTATCAAGTCCTTGTGACCTTTTTCCACAAGTGGAAGTGAGCCATAAAGTTAAAAGGCAGTGAGCTCGAGCGTCCTGCGACGCGACCGCTGCGGTTACATCGGGCATAACCCGCCTTCGGGAAGATCTCAATTTAGATTGCAATGGGGGTTCCCTTGGAACAATAATTCTTAACGTGTGACTCAGCTAATAGAATTTCAAAAAAGATAGTTGTATACGAGCAGATAAACGCGAGCGTAGGAGATTTAGTGGCTCTAACTAGGCGGAAATATTGCCTTCGCTTTGCAAATGGTGCATCGTGTTCCTACAACGCATTTTGGTCATCTACACCACTATCTATTCTGCTCGACATTAAAACTTCAAAACACAGATTTTCGATACAAATATTCAACAGAAATATTCGTAGGCAAACATGATTTTAGTAAATTTTTGAAGAAAAGTAAGCTATTGTTCTCGGTCCAAATTTTTAAACTCGAGTCATATATCGCACCAAACATCATTTGGCTTTCAAAATTGTATTTATTTATTTGTTTATTTATGTATGTGTCATTCCAGACGATGACATTCGATAGTTCAGTTTTGTGTACAAATTTGAACTTTCTAAACAATTGTTGTTTATAAAGTTCAAATTTGTACACAAAAAACTGTCTTGGGAATCGAAATGCTAAGTTCATAGATGAGCAGATTCGGGCCACTCTAAAGGGGGTTTTGGGGGGTTTTAGGGGTAAAATTATCCATAAATTCCCAAAAAGGAAAAAGGAGAGAGACAGAAGAAAAAATGGTGAAGTCAGAATTGCGATATCTTATGGTGTTGTATCTACCGATTTTTACTCAGAGAGCACCTCACATCTGATGCATCTCAAATTAACCGAGTAGCGTCATACTTAAATATCTATAATTACCCAATAAGTTTAAGATTTCCCATATTGGTATGAGAATCTCATTGAATGAGATGATTTTTCATTGAATCTCGTCGAACGAGAAATTTTCGAAGAAATGTGATGTTGCAACATCTGATGTTCCAGAAATTTGCTCTTACATCTAACCTGCATGACTATGGATTTTTCTAGTTTGTTATTTGAGTTTTGAGAGTTCATCTAATAGGGAGGTTATATGAATAGCTGCCTCCAAGACTAAGTACAGTGGCGTTTAGAGTGCAATAAAATACGTAATAAACTTACTTCCAAATTGCCAATATGCAATTTTGAATATTTGTGAAAATGATTTTATGCTTTCAGGGAATTACGTAGTTTTATCTCTGGAAAACAGCTTAAACCCATCCATGGTCAAGCTTTTTGTATTATTGAATACGGTATTCACTATCGTGTAGAAAAGCCTTTAAAATGAGGTGTCAGACTATTTCATTTTGGGAATTTATAGGCAATTTTTCCCCTTAAAACTCCCCAAACCCCTACCTTAGCGGGCCCGAATTTTTTTTTTTTTTTTTATTTATCTTGATGTTTCATTTCATACTCGATTTCTTTTTACTATTTCAATCTGATTTTGTATGTCGTCAATGAATAATTAAATCTAAATCTAAATATTTCATTTGAGTAAAATTGGTCATAAATAGTTATGGCTTTTATTTTCAAGGGGTTTTCCGACAATCGTCATCGTCAAACCGAGCGATTTTACTCTTTACATCTCGCGTGCTCCATGAAATAGTATTTCGGATATTGAGAACTGATGTAGCTATATAGCGGGTTTAATTCGCCAAGTTCTGATAGTGAGTGGCGCAGTATATGTACCAAGTCAAGGGGTAACATCAACTGAAATCTGTCCCAAAAACGTGCCCCGAGGAAATATAATATGAGAAGCCTCCAACTTTGGCGTAATTTGATGGAAGATCTCGGGCCTGGCGGAGCTAACATGACGGTGTCTGTGCACGGTAGATTTTGGTGATTTCCCAAGGGTGTTGTTTCAGACGTTCATCACCGGTAACTTCTACAACGCCGACGGACAGTGAACGTCTCATTTGATCTAATTTACTAAAGGAGAAAAAACCTCCGTAGCAAGAATCCAAGTCTCCCAGTTTTCATTTAGCGTTGAAGTTTTGAGATATAAGTTCTGATTTCCTACGCTACAACTTATTAGCGATTGGAAAAAAATTCCAAAAAATATACGGGCTTCCAAGTATGTTCTTCCTCTCTGTATTGAGGCAGCGAATGAATTGAGGACTGCATATGCAATGGATCAATCACACCAGTGGACAACCTCCATATAACCATTCCTAATACTACATTATAGATGCGAATCTACAGTAACTTATTTTCCGCAATGATCCAGATCGAAGTCGATTATTCAAACAACCTCCCTCAATTACTCTTACTCGTATTTGTTCCGCATATTAATCCTTCCTCAACCAGTGCTCACTGTGTAAACGTAAACCCTCCTCCTATCGGTGATCGAGGCCTCCAACATTGATAAACCAACCTCGGTAAACCAACGATGCTATCACTGTGTCATGAATTAATGTATCCGCATACGGTCGCTAAGCCTCTCAGATATTATCTACATCTCCGCCTCATAAAACGCCGTCTTTCCCCACATTTCATTCTATTTTTCTTCCTCCACGCCCCGAGCACAGTTTTTCCGGAATGCAATAGAAATTTGGAGTTCTCTTAATAAGTTGATATTTCCTTTTAGCGAATATTGGAAGAAAGGAAGCTATTGTTCTTGGTCCAAAATTTTTAAAACTCCTAAAAATTTGCGTACCAAAATCCGTTCCAGACCATCCTGAATTGAGATTAAAAGTTTTTCAAAAAAAACTCTATCTTGGAAATCGAAAGACCAAGTTCGTAAATGGGAAGAGTCGGGCCACTCTAAGGAGGAGTTAGGAGAATTTTGAGGAGGGATAAATTACCCATAAATTCTCAAAATAAAACAGTCTGACAAGTGCCACCTCAATTTAAAGGTTCTTCTACGTTGAACAAAATGGTGAAGTCAAAATTGCGATATCTCATTCTGTCCTCAGACTGGAGCACTTTGAAGATGAAGAAACCTGATTGATACTTGAGGTGTTCTTCACGGTTCTATTCTGAAAACGGAATGAGCTATCGCAATTCTGACTTCATCATCGTTTTCAGCGTTGAAAAATCCATAAACTGAGATATTACTCGGCAAAAAAAGAGACAAAATTGGTTATGGGGCCAGTAAAATAGAGAAATTTTACATAAAACCAGTTATTTTTCGAAACTTTGCTCTTATAGCCATGCTGCATGACTCTGGATTTTATTTCTTTCTCTCTATGAACCCAAATATGGATCAAACTATCGCCAGATATTCAACTCAGAAATGTGAAAAGTGTGTGTTGAAACTAAAAAAATGTGATCTTAATCTTTCATGTGGAACCAACACTGGGAAACTGTGAGACAGATGGGGTTCAAACTGAAGAGAAAATAGATGGTAGTTAAAAGGTGTTCAACGCTTCGAATAGATGGAATCGTTCATACACTTCAATCCACTGGTGGTCACAGGGATAATAAATTCAATAACAATTCACGTGGTTTCCTTATCATACCGAATTGAATCGGTACAATTCCAATGCAGGATTCATATTGAAATTATTGGGAAATCAATTTCAACGTAGAGTTTCAAATAGGACGTAGACTTTCAAAATCCGAAACTCAGATCATAGAAAAGTGGCGGAGTTATAAAACATAGTAGAGATTTCAAAATTACTTGAAGGACTGGCGTTAACTTCTAAACTCATTCATCCAGCTGTCTTGACTTTCAAGTCCAAGATCATTTTCCCCCAGTCCACTAAAGTTGCTTTTGAACTTTTTCAGAAACTTTTGCATTGAATCCACTCTCAACGGTCTGGTCGTTCGTGGATAAAGAAATGGCTCACAGGTTAGGACATTGGGTTTGTCTTTCGGATAATTTTTTTAGTTTATTGTCATTCTATTCGTGTTGTGTCTTATTGAAATTCCCGGGAGCGAGAAAAACCCGTCTTATTGAAGGAATTTTTTTACCCAATTATAACCAACCTGGAAACCTTTCTAAGATCCGCGCACGTCCAAGACGCCAGCAAAGCGAGAGCTATTTTTCAGCATCATTATTATTATGTTTTCATGCCTTCCTTCGTTCAGGTCTGCCAATGTTGACGTTTCTCCTCCTGCATTCCCTTATAACGGAGTCATGACTATTCTTCACTTCTTAGTTTTAGGTTATAGTTTTACTTTACTTAGTTCACATTCAGTATTAGTTTTCCTTCCAATTTATTCTCACATTTAAAATCCAAGACAGCAATAGGTAGGTATAGCCAACAGGTGTTGATACACATGTTGTTGTTTCTAATTGATGGAATACATTTTGCGATATAAAAAAAAGTTAACAATAATTTTGCCATTTCAGATTTATACAAAACTATAATCAGGTCCATTGCGAAGACGTTACGACGCAAATGAAAACTGACAAATGTCCTAGGTTTGAGGAATGAATTGCCTAACATAATCACTACAAATTACAAATTTAGCAAGTATGAATGGCTTAAAGTTGGCCTCTATTCTTTGTATCCGTATTATGACAGGAATCATCTCATTTTCTATTTGAGGAGCGGAGTAAGCGGAATTTCTAAGAGGCAGAAGGCGAGAAACGCTATTAGTTCCTCGTTAATGACAACATGTCGGAGTCGCCGACTGTCATACAAGACGTGATTGATGGGCGCAACCTCATCCCGCCAGCAGCACCCAATCTAACCGCGTTTGCAGGCCGAACCGAAAAAAAGGAGGGAGGGTCGCGGAATCGTATTATTTCCACTCATTTAAACGTTATAACAGGACCATCAATCATTACGCGTGTTCAGAAGTGGTGACTGGAAGGACGGACTTTATAGCAACTATAAAGAGACCCATCCAGAAGTGTTTCCTACAGTGTTAAAGTGTTTCCTACATAGACTGTTTTCTGTTTGATGGTGGGAGGGGGGTCGATTTAAATGCTGGCATCTATATACGGTCTATGCCTTAGTGTTATTGACATGATTGATCTGATAATATCAGATCATCTTATTATATATTATATAATAAGAATCTAGACATTTCAAATGAGTGATTACATAACTCGTGCACAACACAACACCTAAACAAACGGGGAAAAAACCTTTGCTTTGCATAGCTCCTCATATCTTTCTCAACATTAGGAAGCTGTACATTATTAAAACTATAAATTAGGACTTGACAAGATCATTAAAAATTTTTTTGGAGTTGACGGGAGTTTTTAAGTTTATTATGACAGAATTCCATGTAGTACTTAATAGAAATTATAATATTGCAGGTAAAAGCTTTGAGGATTTTTGAATCGTATCAACATTAACCTAAATTATAATTTAGAATCAGAGGGTTGGTTTGAAGAGATGTATTCAATCAGCAAAAATCGTATGCGAATCCTCAAATTTAGAAGTGTCATTCAATACGGATTCAGTAGGAGCCAGTCTCTGACCACAAGAGGGCCAACCATCAGACAAAAGTGAAGAACTTCGCAAATATCGAAAAGGGAGACAACGGAGAGGAAACAAATAATGTTTTGGTTAGTAGCATTGAGAGAAAGATAAGCAAGTGGCCGATGAAAAGAACACAATAGGAACAGGGAGGACTTTTACTAGACGAAGGTTCTGGATGAAAAGCTCAGAAGCTTATAAGCTATAGTTTATTGAGCGATATGAAGGGAGTGTGATGTCAGGGGCATGTCGCTTTGGGAATATAATTGACTGGTTTCATTAAGCCGATTTAAATCAGATACCCCAGAAACTCTACGACAAAAACAGTAGAGAAAACTTTGAACCCCCTGCCCCTGAAGAGGGAAACTTTAGTGAAGCTCTTCATGGGGTCTAACGACATTTTATATAATATATATCGGATTTGATATATAATATATAATATATATAATATATAATACTATAATATATATTATAAAGATAAAGCATGTCCAAGTTGCAGATACCGAAGACATTTCAGGGACAGGGTGATGTTCCTGACCCAAAGACTGGGAGTAGGAACTGCCAAGTATAGCCATCGTACAGACAGTACAGAACTGCCAAGTACAGACAGACTACGAGACTGTCTAGGCCAGTGGCTTTAATTTGTTGTGTAAGCCACATCTCTTCTCGCTGCTATTCGTTAATACCGAAGATACAAAAATATACCTACCTATTCAAGTAAATACTTTTTCATCATTTTTTTTCTTTTGTATTTACTTAATAATATTAACTTTCACTTAATAATGTATATTATACAAACCACCGGTTCCCTGTAAGTAAAACTGATCAATGTTCAGTGTTAGACCATAAGAATCCCAGTTCGGGTAATTGACAGGCCATAAGTTCAACGTGGTTCCCGCACCCTTTTCGTCGTTGGGCTTTGCTTTTGTTTTATTGTTTGCTAGTGGAATTTTGCATTAAATTTTCTACAGTCTAATGAAAAAAATTTCGAATGTAGTGTAGAAAATTGGCAGGACGAGAGCGTTGAGGAGCGCGGAGGACGATAAATTGACCACAAACTACCTAATATCTCGAGTTGGCTTCCTCGCTAATTTCGCAACATTTGCAAAACTCCTAGCCAGACCACCTGGCTCATCTCTTCAACCGAGGAAATCACATTACGCGTAGTATAACGCGTGCAAGGAATAGGAGGGTTTTGGTAAAGGCTATTTTTAGGTTCACTCGAAGGGGATGACTAGGTTTTCAAGAACCACCCACCTCCCTCGACACGTCTATGGGATAAATTCCTGAATAAATATAGTTACAGAAATAGGACTTGTTGCGTGGTGGACTCGCGTATATTTACACTTCCCGAAACCCCCTCTTCAATCAGTGCCACTGGGTCATGTGTTGACCTGGAGGGTTTCCTGACAAATACGAATCTTAGTAACTACATGTTGAATTACCTACAAAATCGAAAATAGCTTCGACACTCAAGTTGAATATACACATTTCAAGTAATTCCGTGTTTTAATTCATAAGTCATTTATTGAACATATTGTGATCGAGATTTACCAAAGTTATTGGGAATCAGAAAATATACGTTTTCTAGACCTGGGACGTGAGAATATTCCTAATTTGAACGAATACATTGGAGCCCGTTTTCCAAAATTATTAAATAACTAACAATAATTAATAATAATTTTCACTACTTGATAAAATTATTAATAATTAATGATAATTCATAATAATAATTCATCTATCATTTAGTGATCTAGACAGAAGGGTGATCTGCACAAGGAAGATAGTAAACCGTTGTGTCAAGAATTTGCTACATTTTAGACTACATTTGCCACATACACAGCTAACACATTCGTGATTACCGGTCAGGCGTACTTGTTTGTACCTGTATTCTGACAGCTCTTGAGCGAAAAAAAATATATATTATGACAAAATCTTTGTCTACCGATAGTTCTGACGTTGATACTGCCCTTAAGTAATGTACACATCATAAAGCGATGGAGAACTAAAAATCATATCCACGCGATATCACGCCCTCAGAAATAATATTTATTTTCTCCAAGGGATCAATTGACAGCCGAAAAAGGCAAAAGGGCCATCCGTTATCCGACACTTTCATTTGCTCATCTTCCCCCAAGCTCTGAGTCTTTCCGCCTTTCCAATCAGTGACATGACACCACGGACGTACTATATGCCCGTCCAGACATGACCCACTGCCCCTGATATCAAGTATGATATCAACCGGGAGGCGATGAGGCGTAAATCATGCCACGTGCCGTTCCCATCGAATCTCCTTGAGCAATTTGTTTCGCCGAAATGCGTATTGTAGGCCGCCAGCACTTGAGCCAGGTGTGCCAGGTGGAATACGTGGAAGAGTGACGTTTCCAACACCTACAAAAATGAATTCCTTTTCTGGCTGTTGAAATATTGGATGAACCTCGAGTCAAACGAATCGAAATAACTACCAAAGAGCATATGGTCATCACGCCTGTCGATTATACTCGTAAGATAAATATTGGTTGCCCAATGTGGTGAATTTTTGAAAATCCGTTCCCAGAGCATGTACCTTCCTGCAAAGTTTTAGCAGAGTCTAAATGATTGTGAAGAATGCCATGAAGTTGGAGATTCTTCTTCGTGTTGAGGTGAGAGGATTGATAGCATCATCTCTGTCACGTTTGTGAGCAAGGAATTTTATATTTCATCGCATCTGGCATGCCAGGTAGAGATATGAGTTACGTTACTAACATTTCCCACGTTCTAATATGCACGTACTATTATCTGGGTCGACATCACCAAAATTTGTAAGAAACTCTTAAACCACCATCGATCCACGTACCTTCCGCTTGAACTGCAATCAAACTCTTGAACTTTGGATTACTCGAATCGAACACGAACCATTCTGAAAAGTTTGAGAGGTTGATTAAACAGTTTGAGTTCCTAATTTTTTATGATCAAACAATGTATGATACAACAAAATAAGTGGTTGAATGAATAGAGTTTGAACTAACTTTCAAAGAGTGAGTAAAATATGTATTTGGGGTGCATTAAACTTATTCAACACGAACTAATCATCTCGATGTGGAAGTGTTCAAATGTGTACACAGAATACTTAGGTAATTCATCCTCGTCCTCCTAACAGAAGAGTGGTTGACGTGAAATGACGATTTATTAGTTCAAACGACAGTCTTTTTTATATTTACGACCTTCCACCAGCCCAAAAATCCGCAGAAGCTACATAAACCAATTCCCACTGCATGTTTTGCATTATTGATTCCAGGCCGTTCAAGTTAACACGAGATCGATTCCCGTAGACACGATACGGGGCAGTGAAGCCTCGGAGTTTGGAATAAATCAGCTCCGAATGAAGATTGAGCCGGAGTGAGGACCGCCCGTTGGGCAGTTCCGCTGTACATTAGAGGCCGACAAGGCCTCCACGAGCGCCCACCGATATGAGCCAAGTTCACGTTCAACCACTTTTCTGTTCTCGACCCTCGATGGACGGACGGTTCACCCCAGATGTCACAGTCCCCCATGTACTACTGAGTGGTTGAAGAGGTTGAACAAGCACGCGATGACATCCGTTTTAGACCGCTTAATTCGAATTTCGCGACGTATGATGTTGATAAAGTGTGCCTATCCATATTATGCCATACCAAACTCTTTCCAATCAGCCATATTGCCAACAAATTCAGGATCTAATATATATGGATGAGCCATAAAACTTTGATACCTGTCATAATAAATCACATTTACCCAATTTAAATCCCGACCTGAGTCCCGATTTCCAAGGCACAACTGAGGATTTCATTTTCAACCACATTTCCTTTTTT
Organism: Stenodema calcarata; assembly: GCA_963920205.1. Lineage (NCBI taxonomy): Eukaryota > Metazoa > Arthropoda > Insecta > Hemiptera > Miridae > Stenodema > Stenodema calcarata. The sequence goes on along the minus strand of OY986053.1, from coordinate 13,814,931 downwards.
GGAACGGCAATTCGCCAATTTCACATAGAATTCCTTATTTTTTTTCTATCTGGAGATTTCTCAATTGAATTCAAGAAATCCTAAATTCATGGAGAATTTTATGTGCAAATAGCAATAACCACTCAGAAAGAATCTATTAGTATTCTTAGGAAACTCATCTTTGGTCCTCGGAGATCTTGTAAATTTTTCATTGTAAATTTTACCTAAACCGACCAATTTTTTCATGAGCCTTTTCAAGTGTTGCAGTAGATTAGTTCCTTCCCGACCTTCCCGTCAAAGCCTTGTGATGGTTCTGCAATGACGGACATGGTAAAAATATGATCATTCAAGGTAGGAAACTCGCTCTATACCAACCAGACTATTTTGTCGATCTACTGCTACTTTTTAAGTGGAGATTTCGCACACCGAAACTCAAGATAGTGGAAGTTTTCAATCTCGTTTCATCCTCCGCGATGCATTCCTCCCAAATCCTAGACGCGGCAGATTCGTGGCCCACGGAAAGGCAGCACTCAGTTATGACAGAATCTGGTAATAACAGGGGCTATTCACCGTAGCCATGTGAGGACGTTCGGCTAAAGCTTTTGCAGCGTAAAGTTGACTGGAACTATCTGGAAGCCTTGACACCGTTCTACGGTCCGTTTTTTTAACATCAATTTTACCGGAATACGGTGACGAGCTACCATTGATAAGAGGTGTCGATAGAGTTTCTTAGAGGAACTTAAGATGAAATAAGTTTTAGGTATTTTTTAGGTAAGTTTTAGGTATGTCTTTCTCGTACGTATACATATTTACAAACGTAAACTGACACAATGCAACAATAAATAATATTTATGACAGAACTTCGTTCTGCCTTTGAGTTAATGAAATAAAAATCTATAATTTCATTTGTGAAAGTAAAAGAGAATTTTAGGTTATTGGGAAAAACAAAGCAGCTCAAGTCGAAGATTGTCGAAGTATTGTACTCACATCTATTAATAGATGAGACTCAAGAACGTATGTAAAGATGAGTTGCAAATGTTACTTGTAATGGAGGAATCTGAAATCTAAATCTTGGCGATGATGGGAGAATTATCGTTTAGCAATCATGGCTAGGACCGTTAGAATGTGCGCATAAATCATGTTATGCACCTACCTTCATTTCACATATAAAATAGAATGGTGTCATGAAATAAAAGGTGGAAAAGGTAGCAGCCCAATCATAGGAGTTGGCATAATACAAATTGAATTAGAGCACAACTACACTCAAAAGGGTGGACGTGAGGGGCAAATCACTTCAAGGAAGAGTGATGAATATTTGGTAGGTTACGCCCGTGATTACTTCGTTGTGTTCAACAGATGGCCATAGGGAAACAACAGGAAATACTTCGCCTCCAACATTCGAAATCATGTGATCCGGAATGCGACTTCGAACCTTCGCCTTTTTTTACGATACGTCTCATTCAAATATAAAAGTCATTTCCAAACGCTATAAAAAAGAATCGCTCAGGATGCGAGATCGACGCTAAAAATCTCACCTCATTCAACGTCACGGACCATTTGCGGGACGCTGAACCGTCAAGAAAAATGTTAATTCACGCCAACATTTTATCGCACTCCAATTTGTCAGTATTCAGATGTAATCCTGCCGGGTGGAGCGGGTTATCGGCTGACTGAGCCAGGTGATCCTGTTTTGGAGTTATGACAGAAATGAAAGTGGAGGAGAAGAGGGCAGTTCTTTTCTTTTAGTCGCCATATGAATTCTCTCGGTGGGAAAAAATGGATTTGAATTGGTACCTATTATATTCATCCGAAATCATTATAAAATATCCACATTGAAGAAATGAAAACATTCTTCGGTTCTTTTCTCCTGTTCTAGAAAAATGTTATTGGGCTTTGAATTATTTTGTGGATTCTCTACGTGTACCGCACTCAATTCAACACCCTCCACACACACACACATACCAACTCTCTCACCCCAAAAACAGGAAAAACAATTTAGCTAGATCAGATTTAATGTCATCCAGAATGACTCTTGCGACAGCATGCTACTTAGAGTATAAGATCATTTTGGATATCAGAGGAGTCCCTTAAAAAATCATTGCCGTTTTCAAACGAACTTCCAATGGCTGGTGGTAATCTTTCAGGAAATTTAATAACTCGAGGTAATTCCCTTTAATATGAGAAGAGGATGACTCGTCATACCCCCTAAACGGCAGTTCCTGTTTAGCCAAGAAAAGAATGCAGTCAACAAGCCGAGCCAGAATCTAGTACTCAATAGATATTATCGATCCGCTACGCCTGCGCATTACAACTGGAAGCGCTAGCCGCCTGCGATTGCCCGCCCTATGTTCACCCAGTCAGGAGACATACACACACGCGTGCCAGAATAACCAGATTAACGCTGTCGGGTGACGTCATAGGCCCACACTAGAAGCTTGAGGTTCGCCTGCGGCCTTCAACTTGGCAAGTAATCACTGCAATCAGATATCTGTAATTCTTCTTCTTAGATGACTTGGCTTCGGCCATGCCAGTCATAGTCATTAGATACGTGATTCCAAACAACCATCAAAGGTAGGTAGCTGTAGGTAACTGTGGCATAATGAGCGGCCGATTTACATTTTCAACTGAATCTTTTACTGTTTATTAAATATTTTGTTATTCTTAATAAAATTTTTCATCATTCAACTTCTACTTACATCCTTCATTTCTTCTGACCTGATGCCATCTTATTATAACCGCAAGCAATACAAGAGTATTCCGTCAGGTAAGCTACAGTGCTTTTGCAGCTATTATTATTATTAATAATAATAATCTGGGTGAAGCTGAATTATTATTCATCCGCGTATTTAACAAAGTTTAAGGGCTTTAACCAACAATAGCGTTTCCTACATTTGTCAATATTTTCTCATGGAAAATTTTGAATTCAACATGCAATGTTTTCTCTTTGATCTTCGATAAGTTATTTGGATAGCTTCAATCCCAACGAGTATTCAAACGGATTCAATTTTCTCTTTCTCCATTATACTATTTATCACCATTTTACATTAGCGAGGGTTTTGCTTTTCTCTTTAACCGCTTTATTTGGCTCCGGTGAAATGACAAAAAGGGAAGAAAAAATTGTCGTGATTTAGGATCCGAGAAAGGAAAGAACCGGTCGGTTCGGGAGCATATGCGAAGTCCACGCGGTCCGGAGCTGTCTGGCACAGGCACCCAGAAACCGGATTCCAGGACTCAATTTAATTAATTTATATCAACAAAACGGACGGTTCGTTCTTAAAAGGATGGTCCCAAAGGTCCCTGTTAGAACGTCAGATCTTTTAGCCGGGGAATACATTATCCCCCGGGATTCCGAACCCCGAACCACCTCAACCCCGATACCCGAGGGACTTGAATTAGCGGAGCTTACGATAATGGAAACGGCTGATAGTTTCTCAAAATTCGTCAATATTTTTCTTCGCCATTTATGTCAGTTAGGTAATGGTAGTTCTCTAGTATCTAACGGACTTTTATTCTCCTTGCTTTAAAAATTAGTATAATACAATAAAAACTCCTTCGCGACTCCTTATTTCCATGTTGAAATCACCATTCGTAACTCAACCTAAGCAGCGTGACATCGAGTACGCCTGAACCCATTTCGTTATTATGGTAGGCATTTATGGCTGTCTATATGGCCCTGCGTTGAAACGGATAGTTATATGCCTTCTCCCCTACTCGTAACTCCCCAGCAATCCCACTTTTAACCTCAATACGAGTCTCGACGAGTACTCGAAATCCAAATGGATCTGGATTTCAAGTCAGATACCTATAAATGACGGTATTTCACAAGTTTCATTCGAATTGAACTAGCCCAAGGTGCTTCTTTGGAGTTTGGTTGTGTTACCCCCGGCTTTTTATTCCACGATCTCAACTTGAAAATGTAACATTAGTCACGAAACTCGTACATTGCGACATGTCTTAGATATCCGGATCTGAACTTAATGCATGTTGACAGTGACATACGGAGTATCCATTTGGTTTAGATGATAGATTCCGAAATGTAGCTTATACGATGGATATTCGATGTTGGGAAGTGGGCGAAAATGACCATCAAGCACCCTATGGAATTTCGTGTCAAAATTTGGAATACCTATTTTTCTAATTGGCCGACTGGCGTTACAAGGAAGTAACACTTTTAGGATCGAGAAAGAGATGCGACAAGATATATCACACCAGGGATCTTGTACTAGAGAAATGAATCAGGTCTTATGTTTAGTTGATGTGACATATTACTCGGATTGATAAATTAAGTCGTTCATTTCACAAAGCCCAGAATGATAGTCAATGTATCGTCGCGATAGCATCTTGTGTGGTTGAGCCGTGGCTAAAATTATACTTTCAATGCTTCATTAAAAGGTGCTAGAAAGCGAAATGGCCCTATTAGCTGGGCGAAGTGACGGACTCCCTGACGAGATCAATAATTATAGTCTTTGTGGACGGTAATCGGGTTCAGACCGCCCCAAGGCTTTCCCCGCCCCACCTGGGTGGGCCTTCGTCTCTGCCTGTTGTGCCCCTCAGTTGAAGTCCCGATAAGCTGGAACCTCTATCTCTCAAGCCTATCAATCCATTCTTGGAACAACGGCTACCCGTTACCGGATTACTCCCTTTTTCGGTCGAACAGGAGGTTCTATTTATACTGGATATTTCACACTTTTACGAGTTATTTTCCGAGTAACGATCAATAAATGTCTGTAGTTCAATAGTGACCTGACCGACATTGAGTTACTCGTAGATGCTGGTGATAAAGATTGAATCTTCCATCGCTCTTTCGGAATTGCCTTGTTATGGACATCATTCCGAGTAGATTCATAAATCTAACCAACGTATGTATTAGGTGCAAGCAACATCCATAACCGCAGGAGTAGATATTGAACCTCTACGAAATCCCTAGCACGATCGTTTGACATTGTTAACTTTTCAGATTATTCCCACCATAACTGTGAACGTATAATATTTTAGATGATTAGAAAAATGTAGGGAGTAGCAAATTGGCTAGGCTGCCTAAGTATATGTTTATTTAAAAAAGTCCATGCTAATGATCTGCAAGTGAGTTCCTGGATGTGTCCCAAGCATTGGACAAAGTCTGGCATCAAGGGCTAGCGTACAAACTTGAGAGTGACTTACCGAAGCCATTTCTTTAAGATTTGAAATCATATCTTTCTAAAAGGTATTTCAGAGTCAGATACGAAGTTGAGTGATCCAACCTCAAGAAAATAAGGTCAGGTGTATCTCAAGGAAGCGTGCTCTGGCCCTTACTACACCGTCTGTATACACGATTGCGGCCTTTGCTGATGATACTTCCATACTATCGGTTGGTGACTCAGTCAAGGAAACTACAGCACTCTGTTGACGATGTAAACGCCTGGACCAAAAAGTAGCACCTCAAGCCTCACTTTTAATTCTTTCCATCTTAATTCTTTCAAGTGGCCATTATATGATGACCAAGAAAGATTTTCATAAACCTATGACACTTCGGCATCGTCATACTTGGTACGTATAAACCCGAATTTCCAGTCTATTATTATTGAAATACATTGAAGCGGTTCTGTTGTCCTTGAATAAGTACTTTATATTTTCTATATCACTATGTAAGTAGTTTAATAAATGATTATCATCAAATCTTGACGGGACATATGAGATAGCAAGTTGACGAGGTCCATGGGATACAGTCAGACGGGTTTTCATCATAATATGGCCAGCGATTGAAACCGGTACTTGATCGAGTGAGCGAAGCGAACGGGCATTGCATTGAATCTCATCTCTGAAAGTGTGTTTGCATGCCCTTTATAAACAGCTAAACGCCTAGAACAATCAAGTTTCCGGTACGGACATGAGCTGAATTGCGATGCTATAATCCTCATCTTTCTTGGTTTTCATATGGTGATGCTTTAGTGAGAAATACGTTATATGAAATATGAACATTGAAGCTTTTCATTTGTGTTGAAAGAGTGCAGATGAGGTTTTTTAAATTTATAAATTGCATTTGTGCGATTGCATTTGTACAATGAGATTCCCCCTTCAGGTATAACCAGTGCTGAGGGAACGAGTCTTGGCACAACGTTTCTATATAACCCCATTTTCTTTGGCAAAATCCACTGCGTGCAAAATTAAATAAACTTATTATCTGGTAAATAAAATACAACTTCAAGAAACTAGATTATTTGTGTGCGAGACAATTTCCATTTTATAGTTCCAAAAATAATTTCTTAACCTCCCTCTTTGGAAAAGGTACTTCGGGAAGTAGAGTAGAGGAGTAAAGAGAGAGGTCCTAGCTAGTAACACCAAAGGAAATAACGCACATCAATGACTCGCAGGGGATCCAGAAGGCTAATTACAAGTTTTGGTGGCTTCTGGTCATCTGCAGTGTTTTAGTGATTTATGGTGAAAACCAGAGTGAAAACAAGTTCCAATGAAATTTTTGCCTTTCCTTTTTTCGAAATCAAGCCAAGAAGAGCGTCGGAGCTCATGAATCACCTACAACCGACCTATATCCTCCTTAGGGAGGGAAACGGGACACGATGGATGGAAATGTGGACGCGCAAGAAAACAGAACTTTCATCGGGGAGCCTTCACTGGCCATGTGTGGAAGCCTGCACTTGGCAGAGGATGGTTTAAGTTGCCTCTTTGTACAAGACTCGTTTTTTCCACCGCCCCACTGTCTGGCAGGTGCATTCTTCTGCTTCTTTGATGCCTCATCCATTTCATAATACCTATCAGAGTAAAAGCGTCTTCGTGATCGCCTTCCTAAGGTTCTTCCGGTCGAGATCACCGACCGCTCTTGGTGGACTAGTGCCTTATACTCCCGTGCTAGGTCTGTATCAGAAAACGTTGGAATCACGATGAAAACACAAACCGTGCACTTTCTTCACTACAGAACCGGACATAATATATAATATCTCTATTGATCAAATAATCGGCACGATCCATACATCAGTACGAATTTGGACTTGTTAAGTTTTCGAAGTATACTGATCATATGGTTTCTAAATTGAAGTTTAGTATCTTCTCCCATTTTCATTTCATTATCTTGCACACCCGCTCACATCGTTCTACAATCCCATGCTGAATCTCATGTTGAAATACATGCTATAGTTTCTCCTTCATACAACAGAATAGAAACCTGAGGACATCGTACACACGCTGGAAGGTTATTAATATTCCTCTTGCCTCCTTATTACATTGCCGTTACGTAAGTACTAAATAAGACAAAAAATAATCATATTACCGTTTTGGAAATTTTATTCGCGAATTTTGCACAATCCCAACATCCTTTCACATTCACCTCAAGTTTTATCCGGGGAATCTTAATGGCTTATTAGGGAACACGAATATTTTTTATGCTTTCCGTCACATGATTCAGCTTAGTTGCGTTACTTCTTCAAGGGTATAATGGCAGGGGTTTTAGTACTAACCATAAAAATCCGCCGTCAAGAGTGCGTTAACCTCTTCGTGAGAGGGTTTCCTTGAGGTAATTCAATGAAGAAAAGTTATTGCCTACTTATTGGTAACGTCAAACCTCCGTGAAAGACCTGATCCATATTTTTATTTATATGGAACGGGATCTATATTATTTTACGTATAAGAAAGTCTCCCGACTACTTCAACTCAAAGATTAATGAGCTGTTTGACCTTAAGCAGGGTACATTTTGTGTGATAATAGATAAGGATTAAGCTGTAGCTATCCGACATAGTACACTAACTTGTTGACTAGACCTAACCGGTGTATCGATCTATCGAAAATACAAACTATTTCTCGCCTATCTGACCTTCAACTCCAGCTCTCAAGAATCGTCAATAAATATGTGTGGTTTTATACTGTTTGATTTACCGACTACTGTATAAATTAACAGATCCAACGGGAACTGGTCTGTGATACCAGGCCAATTCTACAACCCGTGCATGATAACTTTCTTGAGGATTACTTCCTCCGTTCTAGAAACAGTGGGAACACGTATTAGAAGATACGTGATTTGGGTACTGAGATATCGTACGTTCAAACGGGTAAATTATATACCGATTTGCTTGCTGATACAGAACATTTCTGCAACTTGCTTGCTGATAGGGGACATTTCTGAACAAGGAGACATAGATAAATAGTAGTAGAGTCAGAAACATACCACATGTCCTGTTGTTAATAATTTGTTCAAGTTGGAGGGATTATTGACTAATTTCGTAACTGAAGAGAACATACTATGTTTGGAGAGAACCTAATTGGGAACGTATCACTCTGAAGAGGACATAATTTGGAACGTATCACTACAATCTTCACAATCACAGTCGCCTCTACGTCCTTTTTGGTTTATTATCGTCAATAATGAGTAAAATTTACTCTATTTTACGCAACTCTCACCTTGAAATGCCCAAAAGTGCGATTTACGTACAATCTAAACTTATCACAGCCGAAATCCAGCTTTCGAAAGCGTCGCGAGAGATACGTAGGTTCCGGGCGGTTAGTAGAATCGTCCAGGTTCGTCGCGCAAGGGATACGTTGGTTGAAAAAATCACGGTACCGATACACTCTATCGAATTGGGATTGACGACTTGATATGGTATTACCTTTCGTTGTTCCATTTCTTTCTGTGCGGTGCTCCCCCACTCAGCACGGAACCTAGTTCTATGTAGTGGGGTAGTTCCACTACAACAAAGTTTCTATTGTTTTTGCAAGACACTATAATTTGTGATCTCACACTATATTCCTTATTTTACGTTTCCTTATTCCTTAAATCTGCGTTTAAATCTGTCCATCCGTTGAAACGCTATGAATGAAATACTACTAAAAAACGTGATATAATCACTTCTATGAGGACGTTTATTACCGGGATTTCAAAACTACTTGACCGATCTGAATGAAACTTCGGGAATATGTTGAGTGAACATTGGGGAAGGTTTCTGACCCATTTAGGAGAGGGGGGGGGGGTACAGGTTGTGTGTGGGTGGGGGGGGGTTACCGGCAATCCAAAAACTAATTGACGAATTGGAGTGAAACTTTGAAATTGTGTTGTGTGAACATTGGGGAAGGTTTCTGACCAGATAGGGAGAGTCCTTAGTAGGTTGTGGGAGGGGGGGGAGGGTGTTTCAGGGATTTCAAAACTACTTGACCGATCTGAATGAAACTTCGGGAAAATGTTGATAACCAATTATTACTCAAACCATAATTTTCACTTGGGACGCACCCTTGAACCGTGGCTTACGGTATTAAACAACCACTCGTAGTATCTGTTATGAGTGGGGCCTGTCCTAAAAGTGGTGTCTGTTCTACCGCTGTGAAGCGCGGGTACACAGCTAGTAGGTATATAATATGTTTGTACAAATCTATTGTATTAGTGAGGAATAAAGCCATTTTTCATTACATTTCATTTCATTTCAGAATCGATCCCTGGCCGGTGGTACGACACCGTTGTATCCAGTCCTGTATACAAGGGGGACTCAATGGCAGCCGGGAAAAGCTCAGTCAGCATACATAATAAACACTCAAGTTCGTGGCACGAAAACTAGGGACGTTGTTCAGGAGAGATATTTGCCGTATTATGGATCTCGCGTTTAATTTTTTACCAGTAGCTGAATTTCGCCATCGGACATACGGTCCTATAAAAACAAGTCCAGCTCGCCCGCTCAACCGACGCGCATTCTTCGCGTCCCGATGACAGTTTGAGTGACGTATTCAAATATGCGGTCTCCCCCCAAAAAGAACTCGAACGCTCGAGCGGTCTTCCAGACTGGGACGACAAAGAGCGAGCCGCGGAGTTGTCATAAGAAGCCGGCACTGCTGGCTGAGCAACTCCCCGCCCGTTTGGAAAGGTCAGTACACCTTTATCGCTAGGGTCGCGAGTGCGGGGCTTTATCTCGCCGCCTCGCGAGTCGAAAGCCCCAACTATAGACGGTCACCTGTGCGATGACGTCATGCCCCATAGTCGTAGCCCTGTCTACAAGTAAAGTTTAATTGAATTTAGTCACTTTGCGGTGACGTTTATCTGCTGGTTTACGTTTCCAAAACTATACCGTTCCATTTTAATTTTTCGAAATATGAATTTTTCAAAATTTCCAAATTCGTTTTGAACCCCTTCCCCAAGACCTAGGGCAGGGATCGGCACCCTTTTTTCCGTGGTGTGCCAATTATTCCAAATTCGCAAATTCACGGATTCTTAGGGGGCCGCACTCGAAAATCTTGAAATTGCAATAAATAAAGTGCTCATTTTGCTTCTTTTATATAAGGAAAAAAGTTCCAGTTATGCAGCATGATCGTATGAGCGAATTTTCGAAGCAGTAAGTATTCGTAGGAATAAGTAAAACAAGAGTAGTTTTACGCAAAGTAAAATTTGAGGTGGAAGGGGCGGAATCAAAAATGTTTTGAATACCATAAGAGTATTGGATACGTAACAAATTTTTTCTCCATTTTTTTGCCGAGTAACACCCCAGTGTATAGATTTTTCAACGCTGAACACGATGGTGACTGACTTAGGGTTATAAAATGTTAGGAGGATCGTTGAGGGGTTGCAACCGGTTGGTCCGAACCCGTAAACGAAATTTCGTAGTTTTAGCGAACTGTTTTTATTCGATTTTTGGAATCTACGTAGGTATCTGAAACGTACTCCAGCAAATTTTGAGGAGGGAATTTTTTTTCTTAGGCGATAGCAATGATTCATTATCGAAGATAATAAACCAAAATTTATGGTTCATGCTTAGACTTCATGCAGTAGGTTGCACGGCCGTGTCTGCTAACCTTGCTTTGCCACACTTCTCGCCATCCCCACGATTCTCCAAGAGAGGGGAGCTCTTAGACAACATCAGCACCCGTCCACTTAAGCAGACTTGTCCTCTTAACATTACCGGATTAAATGGGTTAACTTTTCTGCCCGTCAGCATTATCTTTATCGGTTGACGTTTCGGAATTTTCAGGAGGGATCTCGGGTGTTGCGATTCGCTGCGGGATCAGGACATAGGATATCCCACCGCGCCGGCTCATGTTTCGTCCCCAAATTGATTCATCGGTATAATTTGGTACGTTTCGAGAGAACCGTTGGTTCAATAATCGAGCACGATGACTCGACAGACCGAATTTCATCAAAACGAACACCAGTTTATTTGGGTAGAGGATTGACCACCTCTTCTGAATATATCAATAACTTTGATCTTAAAAATCAAGTTTAAATTTATAGAAAGATACCAATTTATCAGTAAGATAAGAGACTGGGGACATTTTTCCGTTGATCCACGTGATGAAACTCAATTATCAACAAGAACTTCATTAGGCACTTCCGCTTGTAACCATTCAGTTATCAATGAACTTTATTGGACGTACAGAAAATATCTGTCATGTATCTGCCCTACTACATCTAGGCTGTTTGTAGTTAACTTAACCCCGATATGATTTACCTTCAATCAAATACCCATGATCTTGATTCGGCTCAATTGCTCAACTCTTCAAGTTCGGTAGTGAAATTGCTGACGCAAGAAAATGTCTAATATCACGCCTTGAGTGTGCTCAAGAATGTCGTGTTACATTCGTTGAGGAGGTACTTATCTATTCCATGCTCGAATGTACCTACACACGTCTCAAGTCAAGTAGAGGCCGTTAGATCAAGCTCGCGGATTATAAAACGCCTTGTAACGCTCAAGTGACAGGTTGTTTTTCTCAGCTGTGCAACGTCGGGTGGAGGCTGTTTTTTGGTTCTTTTACTGCCTCCTTTTTTTATTTTCTGTCACGAGGGAACTAGCCGTGTGCCTACAGTCAGTAAAATAAAACAAGATATAAGAATATTAATTATCTTTACTTCCAAGCTAAACATGCCATGACACGGGTAGACTTTTAATGAATATTTAATATACATTAAATCAATTTGAAAGGGTACACCCTTAGATCGTAAAAATATTTTACAAACATTCACATGATGGGTTATTGTTCAAGTTGGTAACTATCAATATTACCGACCTAAATATTAAGTAGAAATACACCACTCTATCCATCAATCTATTCCCAATTCTACGGAAACGAAAGATGTTGCAATTTTGGAAAGAAAACGTGGTGGTTTGTATAAAATGGGGGGGGGGGGGGTTCTGTTGAGAGAAATTCAATGGTAATATGCAAAATTTAGTAGGGTAGGGTCAGTGGACGAAAGTGTTGATTGCGTATACCAAGCAAGTAGTAATCTCTTATAGTATCTCCAGAAATTTGAAGGTAATTTGGCTAGAATACATTGTGGCTCCCCTTATAAGTGACCGAGGTTTTTTAATTGAGAAAAACTACATGCGTAAGTATTTCTACTTTTGGGTTTAATTATCAACAAAGAACCATTGGAATTGATCGGGAATTTTGAAATTACCCAGTTAATACAGAGCGAATCAAACAGTAAATTCAGACTGATTTTCATACAGGGGACCAGATGATTCAAACCCCACAAGGCGTAGTGTTTAAAAAGTAAATAAATGAATAAACCACAGCTGTTTGAAACGTGGACCAATATAATGTCAAACTGGAAGAAATAGCTGAGGACTGGCAGGCGTTTACGTTTGGTTCGATAAGATTTTCAATTAAATTTCTGGTCGGGCGATGTAATCCATCGACAACACAAGTCCAGATGTGTTATATGACTTCGTTATTAGCTCTACTACTCCCTTGTCGTGCCGACTACTCATCGATAATAACGCGAGGTGGGCGGAGCGAATCCTATATACTTTCGAGGTCTCCATCTAATCGTTTTCCATCATATCTCCATTGCCGATCTGTTCTCTCCGGAGCAATTAACCGTAGACAGCCTTCCGTTTGACATTTATATTGTTATTACATGCCCCCACTTCGGATCATCAATAAAGAAATCGGACTGCGGCCCACCCACCTATACATTCATAGTATGCCATTTTCATTCATTATTTCCGTCGTCGATGAAAAGGAAATCAACAGTTGAATTTACGAAGAGTGAGGAGTGCTGATTTGGTGCCAACCTGCAGTTCCATTCATTATCAATATTATTGTTAATTATCGTCAAGAAGCAGTTGACCATATTGATTTCTAACTGACCTTCAAATGGAGATAAATTATTATTTTAATCCCTGATAAACACGTTGTTTATAATTATAAGAAGAACATGTGAAATTTTCATGACGTTGGTGACACCAGATTCACGAGAAAATGAATGCAAAAACTGAGATAAGGAGGAAAACGAAGATATTCGATGTTGAAATATCCTATAACCCTAACCTTTACCCTATCCAAATACATCTCCGATGTTCGGTTATAAAGACCAGAGTTGGAATTCGAAACATGTTATTATTTTAATTCCAACCTTGTTATGCATGACAAACCTTTGTAATCACCAGGAAATGCACTGGGTCTCCGCTATACAATTGTTCCAACACTTTTTTCGCTCAAGAAACTCACGTCTTCTAAAAATGGAATTCATATTCTTGGAGTAACAGGAGCACGCAGGTACAGATGCTCTTGGAATAATAGCGTTTAAGCACCTCGAAAACAACTGGTAATTAACGCTCATAAATACATTTTCTTGAGGAAAAATCTCTCTGAATAAACTCGATTTCAAGAGACAGACAACAATAATCAGTTTTCTCGGAGTCATTAAACATTTTTCAAGAGAAAAAAAAATCCACTATTTAGTTTAATGGAGGGAAGAATGAACAAAGTTGATCGTTTAACCCTGGAACACGGGTCAAATATGTCACGGGATCAGATACGTCATATCTGATTTGGAATGACGACTTCACTCGGACTGGTTTGAATCGACTTGTGAAGACACGTCTGAACGATTTGCAAGGAGTAATTGGTTCATCCATTTATGAACCTACCTGTTCTTTTCTCTCTCTCCCCTCCTCACCCTCACACCACCATCAACTTTTAATGCGGTTCACATTCATGAGCATGTTGATAATTCAGCTTCCAATGGACCGATCGACATGATCTCCGCGCAAATTAATGAGATCACGAAGCCAACTGCTAACGAGTGAGTTTATTCTCACGGATTAACTAATTAAAAGGAGATGGGAGTTGAGCTCCATCCACGTGTCGCACTTGAAAAGTGCAAGACAAGTAACAGAAATAGTTGCGAACCCCTTTTAATTTGTTTCGAGGAGCACGCAAGCAAGTTTTGTACATAATCATAACGAAAAAAGATGTTGAAATCGGTAGTAATATTTTTTTACAACAACCTTGGTGGTTGTGTACGAGTAATACGTTTAATAACTAGATGATCATAGAAAAACTATCCGTATGGAGTTGTTTGATGATTTCCATACGCAATATTTTTTGATTTGGATAAGTAAAATTACAGAATGGTTATAAAGTACTCGTGATAAGTAAAAAGTAATCTTTTTTTAATTGTAATTTACATCCAGCTTGATAGGTTAACAAACTTGGAGGAAATTTGAAGTATGAAGTAGAGCATAAACTAATGAAAGTCTGATAACGAGAAAAGATTTCAATATCAATATTCCCAGTTATTTATTATTATTCATGTCACCAAACAAGTTCTACAGTTTCAACCGAACCAATTTATGAATTTTATCAGAATATATCTAAATGTATTGATAAGCCATCTCTTGTGTTCATACTGTTTTATCAAGACGCGAATGTAATTTTTCTTCCTCTTGAAGTTACCGAATTTTTGTTCTTAATTGAAGAGTCCAGTCCTGAAATAATTGTTTTTAATTGTTCCAACTGTTTCGTCGGAACCCTTGATGCATCAATTAGCTGAATGCCGAAATAAACATTTGGATGATCAAATAATTTCTGGTAGAAGTAAAACTGGCTCAATCATCAATGAGAGGCCTGGAAATTGACGATATAACCCGGAATTTAAAGAAACATTATTGCACTGTCTACATTATTATTATAAAGGAAGTTAGATTGCGATTACCAGTGTTGTAGCCTCAAATGTCGTGACTGCACGTATTTAATTTCCCTAGAGTTCAATTCTCATATCCCGTGTACTAGAATTCACTGAATAAAATCAACAATCAGTTGAATCATTGTTCAACTTTTTATATTCCAGCACAATTTTGCTCATCTTAAGGTCTGATTAGTATTTCAACATTTCTATTTATTGATTGTTGAGTTTCAAGATCGTTTCTTGAGACGATCATTCTTAGTGTTACTTTTATTATTGTCGTGAGTTCGGGTCAATTACAACTTGAACTATTCCTAGGGTTGATACAAATTACCAATATTATTTATCTCCTTCAAAGTCATAATGTTAAAAAATTCAAATTTCGTGTGATACCTACCTTTTTATCGATTTTGGTTTATATTAAGTGCATTTGAGTTATTTCTTAAAAGCGTCGAAAGGTTCCACCAGACGATACCGGTCGCAACGCGATGTCGCGATGTCAAACTCACTGCATGAGAAATCCTACCGTCCGACTCAGAAGCGCGAAACCGACTAGCCGGTAACGCTCTGACGAGCTCTCTACCCCCGCCCCGGAAGGTCCTCCCGCCCCCCAGCAGCCCCTTTCCCCGTCAGTATCTTCCTACACAACCCCGTTCTGTTGGTTAAGTATTAGCGAATTTTCGAAAAAAAGGAAGCAATGGTTTTTGGTCAAACATTTTTAAAACTCGAATTTCTGAAACAAAGTCCGTTCCAGACTATCCTGAATTCGCTGAATTCGCAAAGGGCTTCTCTGAATTTGACCGTCAAAATTTTAAAAAATCTTGAAAAATTCATGAATAGGTTTTGAGGACGCTCAATCCAAATCTGTATGTCAAATGACCATCAAATGATCCGATGCCAACAAACCGACCACAGATTCGGATTGAGCATCCTCAAAAACCTACTCATGAATTTTTCCAGATTTTTTAAAGGTCTTCTCAGAATTTGACCTTCAAATGATCTGATGGAAACAAACCGACCACAGATTTGAAATCAGAGACCCAAAACACATAAAATCTGAGTGGTCTCGTTCTTGTACTCGGAATTTTTTTTTTTTTTTTTTTTTGTTAGACCTGAATCAAGTGAGCAATTTAAAGCCTTAGGGGAGGCTGAAATAGGGAAGGTCATTTACGAAATCCTTTTAAATTGATGTCCAATTTAATAGGCACCTACTATGCGTGATGTTGACCCACTTCTAATTCATTCATCATATATTATACTATTATGATGATTGCGTCAGAAATACAACTTTCAAGCTATAAAACAATCTAATGCTCCCTAAGAGGATTTAGTTAGTAGGTCACACCTCCCATTTCACGGGTGAGTGCGACTAAATATAAATGCAAATGTATTTAATCGTTTTCTTGAACAGTTGACAGTTTAAGGGTTTAAGGGTTGTAGCTAAAAATCGGTTGGAATACTAGATACTTGACCTTTCGAGCCTTCCTGAGATTGAGAGCATCGTCATAAATCGAACGAATTCAAAGAAGCGGCTATTTCGAATGATGCGGTCTGAGATTTTCATTGCACAACACATAAACGGACCTGGTACATAAATTTCGATGGGCCAAGGTTTTGGGTGTTCATCTACGAATAATAATTTCATCTTTTGGTTAAGCGTAGATTGACAACGATAGAATACACGCTGGAGGGATCATGAGAAATTCTTTGACGGGCTACATCAATAACTGATTATTACATCAGACGGGCTACATCAGTAATTATTACCTACCTTCGAGAAATATAATTATTATCACATATAACGCGCAGGAGAGTAATATTCAAGTTAGTATTCAAGAGTCAACGCCTTGGTCAATACCTAATTATTACAACCCTAAAAACCTGAACGTCCCAGGACATCGATATCGAAATTATTTAACAACCATCACAAAGGATGAATAGTGGACAACATCAAATTATGGGTAGTAAGCATATTATCATATGTCTGTAATCATAAGATGTGACTGGAAAATGTACATTTGGGAAGTTAGCAATAATTATTGTTGACTTATAATGATGAGCAATTTTTTGCCGCAGACAACCAGTCCAAAACTATGGGTGCTTAACACAATAATTGACTTATAATGGTTCAATTATTATTATTATTGAACCATTATAAGTCAATAAATTTCGACAACTGGGTAATTTTTTCAAGTCACAAATTGCTGCCACAATCAAAATGCTATAAATCACAAGGTAACAGAATGAAAGGTGTAAATTAACAACGGATTCCGATGTGAGTTTTCCAAAACTAAGTTTGAAGGATTCCAAAAGTTTCCTACCCTTCAGCAATGTGAAAACTTCTGAGAAATATTCAACATCGAAATTATAGATTCTAAGCTCTAAAAGCGACGAACGCATTTTGTAGGATGTACAAATTGATAAACATGGGGCGTTAGATTACATGTTTATAAACCGCTGGTGATGAATTATTCAAGGGAAAGGGACGGTCGGTTTTTTTTTTTTCCTTTAACCTCTACATAGCGATGTTGAGAATGATTAGGCCTAGATAAGGAAACATTTGTTTAGGCTCATGAAGGTACATTCATTTTTCAATCGAGACAACACCTTCTACTCGAAGTTGTACCCCTGAAACATGCGTAGGTACGATTCGCATTCAGTTTTTAAAATCCCAATAGAAGATCCTTATCCCCCAACCTACACCCAAGTTTCATATTGAAGCACAAACTTCCTATGCACAGCTACAGCAGGAGCAGAGTGGGTACTTCATATGCATCAATCAAACTGCGCTGTAATTTTGTGTGACTCAGTGCTTGGATTATGAAGCAGGAGTTTATTAAATGTAACTGAACAATATGAATTATTTCTACCAACTTTCGAAATAAACCACAAACATATATTCAAGGATTTACTGTCAGAGCATTTTTGGCGCCAACCACGTGTCTCTTAGAGAGAATAATGCTGTATACCATCTCAGGCATATTGCATTCTTTAAACGCGCTTGTATTATGAAAAATGTTATTAATGAGTTTGCTTTTTGCTAGCTTGTAGGCCTTCATGTGAGTCCCCACGCCTTGCTCGAAGAATAGTTTCTTCAGTTCAATTTCAACATCAATTTGACGGAGCATATGAGACGGCGGGAGTTCCCAGAATCTCAGTGCGACAAATAGAAGAGCCAAGCAAGCCTGAAAGCGTTACATCATAGCGATTCTTTTAATATGCAGGCAGGAATTTGAGAAGGATATGAATGCTGAAGTACGTCCATTGAAGATCTATGTTTACCTATTTTGGTTTCATGTAAGCAGTAGAATAGGAACTCTAGGAACTCTTCAACTCTCATCAAATTTAATGATAGTATTTGCTTGCGGTACACTTGGTACCAACATAATTCACATACCTCATAAGGAACGCAAGTTCTCCAGAGTATTTGCTTGTACTTGTCATCTACTTCAGCTTCTTCTTCCCCCTCTTCTTCCAAATGCTCATCCACCATCTTGAGGATATCTGGAAAGTCTGCTTCACCCCAGGCCTCCTCTTCGCCGCTCTCTGGGATATCTTCCTTCTCCTCCTCTTCCTTCTCAGGAACGTAGTCCGTGACTGTCATGTAGTCTGCCTTTATGATTACATCATGCAAGAGTTGAATCAAGATGTAATCCACAACCTGAAAGAAAATTTCAAGTGCTCGAGTACAAACAAGGCTGCATAACTAATCAGTTCAAAATTCAGCTTCAAAGGTATTTGTAACGTATAGGTAACTGTCTCGTCTGCATTAGAGCCTCTAAAGTTCCTGATCAGAAGTCGGTAAATTCGAGTATCCGAATTTACGCACGTGCCGAGGGTGAATCCAGTCTGGGGGATCAGGCCAGAAAATGTAGCCAACGCCTACCATCAGACTCAGGGCTTTTCCAAATCCTTCTTCTGGCTCTTTCCCTTTGCACAAGGTCAATAGCAGCTCTGTGTAATTTATCTCCTTTCGAGATGTCTGAAACCATCGCATAATATTCGGTTACAGTCAAAACATTTAATTCACATTCTAGGTAGTCTACTTCCCTTACTAGCCACAAAAAACTCTGGTCCAAAAGCTGGGATCCTACGTCATACACCAGTCTCCAGACCCCATGTCAACACGAACTATGCGGATAGGCGTAGTCCTTCCTAGATGGTTTTGAGAACTTATGCATAATTTATTTAATAAACTATGCTAATAGTGCATAATGATACATTTTATGATCGCGGTTACAGAAACATGTATGTACTCACACGAAACAGTTTGAAGAGGAGTTTCTTGATTTCTTGACCCCATTCGAAGTCCTCTTCTGTAATTAGCTCCTTTTCGAACCATAAAGGTATATTCATGAACGAAGAATATTGTATGTTTTCGAATCCAAACTCGTCCAATTCTCTAAAGCGCATTCTCATCTCCACCATTTCTTCCACCGTTGGATACCTTAGCCCTGTGCAGAATAGTAGGAAATCCCTCCAGTTAACGACGTAATCGGTTCCGAAAGCTTGTTCAACAAGAAACCGCACGTCGTTTCTCGTGAGTTCTGACCACCCTGGGGGCAAAAATTCGTAGTTCATCTCGGCATTGTAGGTTACCATGTCTTCAAGGATATCGACGAAGCACCTGTTAATTATCCCATCAGGTGAGACGTCTTCAATTTTCCTAACAAAATTGTTCAATTGTTGGATGGTGAATGCGAAATCTCCGGGAATCGTGATTATTGGCGTGTTGGGCGGAGGGGGGATGTCTGGGTGGAGCTCCATTTTAGGATATTTGCCAAAATAAAATTGTTCGTTATCTAAAACCATGGGTGCCGGTATATCAAGTCCCAAGTCTGTTGCAACCTTGAACGTCTCGATCACTTGTTCTATAGCCTTGATTTCTCTCCTGTACTGCCATCCAATGTCGTGAAAAAAGTCATCAAACCCAGCTTTCAAAACACTCAGCGCTTCGTCCAAGTCTGATTCGGCTCTCCGTTGAATGAGGCTCAATCGAAATTTGAGACGGTTTATTTCGTTTTGGACAGCCACCAGCCATTCCCACTTCAATCGATCAACCATCTGGAGTTTGCTGGCATCAATATGAAATTTTGTTTTGATCGCATCAAGTAATAGTTCCTCCTCCTCCTCACAATCTTTCAACTCCTCAACGGGCTTTTTCTTTCGTATTTTCCTTGGGTGGGAATTCCTGCCATCAGATGGACTTTTTTCAAGAATAGTCTGTTGTTTGCGTCGCACTAACATCTTTCTAAATGCCTTCTCTTGTTTTCTTCTTTCTTTTTCTTCCTCAGGGCTCAATTTCTTCAAAATTTTAGGTCTCAACTCGCTTCCCAATTCAGAGTCTAGGATCAATTCCTCATAAAAATCAAACATTTCCTCGGCCCTAGTATTTGCAATGTCAACTCCCCTCGATATCAAGGGATGCGCAGGATTTGGCTCAATCGTTTTAACAACCGAATTCTTCAGCAAATAGTCCAAGTTGTCAACTGCGAGCGTTACATAATCTGGAACTGGAGCTTTCTCTTCTAGTTTTTCCCAAGGTAGAAGTACCTTTTTTGGTGACGTTTCTTCAACTGTTAATGTTGACATATCTCGTTTGGGTATGTACACTTTGGGAATATCCAATAGCTGTAGACGAACTTTACTTGGAGGTTTCTGAAGCATCGCAAAGTAATAATCATGATTCAATTGCAAGCTTCCTACGGTGCGATCTATTTCGATTTCGATCAGATTGAGGTATAAATTCGCCAAAGTGAACAGGTGCTTAGACACCCAACGTTGGTTCAAAAGTTCTTCCCTCCTCGCTAGCGCTGCATTTCTTTTAACGTCAGCTATATCCACTAAGTCATTGTACAAAGCATAAATTCGACAATGAAGGCTTCTCTTTACATCTGACTGACGCCTGAGTTTTGGTTTGACATCATTAAATGCTTTCAGAAAAGCTGTAACAGTATCCATTCTCGTGTCTGTATGAAGTAGTGCTGACTCCATTTCGTTGCGCACGAAGTTTCTGTAGGGTATCACTTTATTGTCATGAGCTCTCATTAAATAGAAAAGGTGTAAGAGGTTCGATAGATACTCGAACTCAACGGTTTCCCAAGTAGTCGCCAAATAGATTTGGTATAGTTCTGGGATGTCCTCTTCAACGTAGATCCAGCCTTCTTCGCCAGGCTTAGGGGGTAGGAGCTCCGGAAATGCTGGTCGAGATGGAGGAGGAGGTGGTGGTTGAGGTAGTTCCTCTTCATCAATTTTCTCTTCGTCTGCAACCTCATCTTCATGTTCAACATCCGGTGTTTTCTTTTGTCCTTAACATAATTTCGATTCATGAAATTGCGTTCATAGAATGATGATCATAAATTAAAGCAGCATTATTTATGATCATTATCATTATCATTTATGGCCTACATCTCTCATTGAAGCACAACTAAAATCAAGTTTGAAAATGCAAAATGACACAAAAAAAGGACGAATTTCATTAGGTGCCACAACTCCATCAGTCAAGTCGGCTTTGGTTCATTGGTTCCCTCATATTACTAACTTACCACAAAAATACACAACAAAATCACTTCAAAATGTACCTACTATAAAAATGTTTGAAATGCTCGTATGTAATATACCATTCAACGTGGATCAATTAAAAAAAATATATTTATGGCAAAATACCTCCTTTTATAGTTGTACTTCTTCTTGTGTTTTTGCCACCAGTTGGCTGCCTCTTGCCTGCAGCAGATTTTCTCTTACCGGCAGAAGATTGCCTATTGCTGACAGCTGATTTCCTTTTGCTTGCTGTGGACTGCCTTTTGCTGGTAGTGGATTTTCTCTTACCACCGGTAGATTTCCTCTTACTAGCACGCCTTGCTGAGGACTTCCTTTTGCCACCAGACGATTGCCTTTTGGCCGATTTAGCAAATGTCTTTTTACTGCCAGGTAGGTCCGCCTTGAGTTTTTTCAGGGCGTCTAGAGTAAAAAGTAGCACAGAAGACCTACGGTTAGGATCTTCATCATCCCAAGGTTCATGGATGATCATTCTGCACAATCTGGTTATAGTATCATAATCCATCGACGAAAAATCGAGAACTTCTTTCTTGCCGTAGACCTTGTAAAATGAATCAGGTTGTGATTCAACTATAGGATCTAAAACGAATTCTTCACCTGGCATTTCATCCTCTACGAATTTATCATACTTCAGCTTTCTAGCTTGATAATCTTCTTCTTCTTTCCGAGCTTGGGCTTTTGTTAAACACTTCAAGTACTTCAGGAAAAATGAAGATGTGTTGTAGTGAATTTCCATCTCATCTCTATTTGGTCTTGGCATGATTTCCGATGATCTTAATTTCAGCAGATCTACGTATGATATTGGTCGTCTGTACTCTTCTGGTCTAAGGACTACATTTAGTGGCTTGGTGTTGGTAACTTTGGTAACTTCTTCGGGTCGGGCTTTCTTTCTTGTTTTTTCCAGTTCCACTGTGGGGTTAGATAAATGTTCTTCATCCGCTTCTTCATCTATTTGACCTAACACTTCAACCTCTGCATCACGTCTCATTCTGTATCTTTTTCCCGATCTGAGCCAAGCTAGTAGTGCCAACACGTGTGCTTTCAGTTTTTCGTAAGCCTCCCTTGAGAGCTCAGGTCGGAAGCGCCCAATGTTGTAAGTTTCGGTTCGTATTTTATCAGCGAGTTCGTTCCGGGAAGGAGTACGTTCGTTGTAAGTCTTCAACCCCCATCCTGGGTAGTCGGAAACTTTGGGTTCCACCACTGATTCTTTGCCCACTTGGGGATCGATGTTTCGAATCGGTACGATACTGACACCTTCATTTTCATCACTTACTGGTATTTTTATGGATCGTTCTCTAGCAAGTGAGTCAACTATAGCTGACAGAGTGGCATGGATCCCCTCAAAGTTATTCGGGTTTTCGGATAGATTCTTGTGTTCTGCATTGATGATATTCGCGGTGAGGGGGTCAGCCATTACATCTAAAATGTCTTTGCTCAGATCCTGAAGGTCTGGAGAAAAATGATTCTCAAACTCCACAAGGACTCTAGTGTCTAAATACGGTTGAGGTCTTAGTTCATCTTGTATGAATTTTTCTATTTCGGGAGCAATTTTATGATCGGTTTTTATGGGCCTCCCAGTCATTAGGAATTCCAAGAGAACGGCTTGTGACACTGTTAACGGATATGACAGTAGCGCCAAACCTTTTATTGTGTCTTTCTTTGCTTTCAAATATTCGATTAGCATTTTCCCTGACAGAAGATCGCTCACTGGCTTAGCTCCGTTCAAGAAAGCAAATGCTTCTTTGCCTAGCAACCCTGCTGGCGAATGATTGACTCTAGGAACTAATGAATCGATACTTGGGCATTGCACGGCCTTGTCCCTTTTTATTATTACTGTCGATGCTTTAGAATGTGAACTCTTCTTACCGCCTCTAGCCGTACTTTTTCTTTTTCCTCCACTCATACTCTTCCTACCCCCAGCGTTGCTTTTTCTCCCTCCAGCCCCACCCTTAGCACCCATACTTTTTCTTTGCTTCCCCCCTGTACTCTTTCGTTTGGCACCCATACTTTTCCTAGGAGGCTTGCCTTCTTGACTTTTAACGGAAGATTTCCTCTTGGATTGCCGTCTTTGTGATGACTGACTGCCACTTTTTGACTGCCTTTTGGACTGTCTCCGCTTTGACTGCCTCTCAACATCTCTTCCACCCCAAACCTCTTTTTCGTGTTCTTCTATCGCAGCGGTTTCAGCGTGGTAAACATTTAAACAATAATTCATTGGTTCAATTATATCTAATACAACCACTTTCTGCTTGGTCATTAAATTACGCATTGTATCGTAAATGTAAGCTGTATTCGGATCTTTGATGGTACTCAGTGCTGCTCTGAAATTGAAATCGAACTTGGGGTCTTGATAGCCTTTAGGTAAGGGATATTTAGCCTCGAGTAGGCGATGGACAATAAAACCATTCACCACCAAATTATCTTCTTTGAGTTCCTGTTCAGGCCATTTGAGAGGATCCCACTGCCCAACTAGGTATAAGTAACAGTGCATACTGAATTCGTTCAATAACTTTATCACCTCGCGATCAATAAAAATGTCACTATCAAATTCTCGTTCCTTCAGCAGACCCATCAACAACTCATCCTCCGAATAGGCTTCTTCTTCCCCGACTGAACTTTCAACAACTGAAATTCGTGGAGGTGGCGTCGTCAGTTCACATTTAAAGAACCCTTCTTTCCATTCATTCATCAATTTCCTTGGCACTGGTGTTCTTTTATGTTCGTACCTATACAATAAAACTTTCATCAGAACATCAACCAAATCTTGAACGATATGTCGGCACATTTCATAATTACATCTCTTCTGTTTCCGTTTCCTTTTTGCCCACAACTTATGATGGAGTTTCCACATCGGTTCTTGTTTCTTTCCAATCGCTTCACCCCCTTTTCTCAGAATTTCATTTCTCACAGCATGGCCACTATGATCCTCTTCATCCGAATCAACGTACTTGTCCATTTTAGTTTCATAGAACTGTCTAAATTTACTATGAGCACCAGTCCACTTCAGTGCGTGGAATTTCTCATAATCAGATTGTTGATTCATCCTTTGGACGAACGTTGATTTGAAAGCATCGTCCATTCTCTCGAGTATGTCTGTCCATACGTCAACAACAGGTTCTGGCATACTTTTTATGGCTTGGTATTCAACATTCTTACGCTGTCGTTCTTTGGCCTTCAAAGATTCCACGTATTCTCTAGGATCCAGATCAAACGTCTCTTCTTCCTCATGCGCAACCGCTTGAAGCCTGGACAAATAACTTGATTCGCCACCAGCTTTGAAGTCTATAGGAACGTAAGGGTCTCGAATGCGGTTCAGCTCTTCCCGCCTCCTGGCTATATCTTCGGCACAGTGCTTGAGCATCTGCAAGAGACTATCACGATGGTCTTAAACTCATCTTTATTGCATACGTTTGATTCTGTATCAACAAAGATAATAACTTTCCAGTCAACTGAATAAATGATAGTTAAGGAACGTCCCTTAAAACCAAGTCACTCCCAATAGAATTGTGATAAAGAATATTTTAAGAATCGAAAAATCCCTTTCAAGAAATGAATAAATACAACTAAATAATAATGATAATAATAATTAAAATAATTAAAAAGTGGCATTGCCCACTCCAACAAATAGTTAATTAATTTGCGTCCAAATAGACAACATTTGCATTAACTCCATCTTTTCCCTCTAAATTTCAACTAAATAAGTCTAATCTCAATCGGATTATTTTCATGCTGAAACTTTAAGACACCATTTAAGCGGAATGACAGGATCCAATTTGAACTAGCTACCCGGGCACGCGTACCATTGAAACCGTTGCAAACGAGAAACTTATAGTGATCTAATTTCATGGTACTTATTTAGGCGTATCCCTGTTTATGTCTAACTCATAAATGGCGTTCATACTCTTCTTCTTCCATCATCATATTGTTTCACCATGTTCATTTCCCTTTCAGCCGTAACGCCATCCGCCGAATGTTTTCTGCGAAACTTTTTGTGAAGAGTCACAACCAAATCTTTAGTGCCAGGCTCGAAGTTCTCCTCCCTTTTTGGAACAAGGAGATCAAGGAATTGTTTGTCTTCGAGTTTCAAATAAAGTTGGTAGAGCAACCGAACTGCGAAAGGCCCGTTTCTCTTTGCTATTCTGCGCAAATATTCATCATCCGCGTCGACGTTTAGAAATCGGAACGCGTCGCAAAGCTGAGCCAAGCACCTGAAAGAGTCTTCAAACGTGAGCTACCTTATAAAAATAAGGTGAGTAGGGGATACTTTGGTTTTCGGGGCACCAATACTTTTAATGTGGGTACTTTCAAGTATTGGGTTACTTTGTAAGTTACCTTATAGTATATAATTTTAACTTGATGAATCTACCAGCCAATGGGGCCTCATCCTCAATATTCATATCATTTGTTTAAAATTTCGAACATTGTTATGGAAAATGGCAAAAAATAGAGATGGCAAAGCATAATTATGGATATTCTGGCAACCTATACATCTTTCAATACATTTTCTTCATCGTATCAGTGAGGGTCGTACCTGTAAGCTTCTTCTTCAGATTTCTTCCCTCTCCCAGGAATACCACCAAACATTTCGATGTTGACAACTCCATAGCTCGCAAGGAGATCGTAAAAAACCTTCCCGTCGTACAGCAATCTACCAACATCGTGACTATTGAGGCGGATGCAGTAACCAACACGCTGAGACAACCAGCGTTCGAGCAACGTTCGTCTCATCCTGAAAATAGAACTTATTAAATAACAAAGCATAACTGGTATTGAGATTCGGACTCACATGGAGAACCTCTTGGTGCTTACACGTGATGGTGGGTGGCAAAGAAAGATCTGCTGTTTGAACGTTGAAGTATATATTTAAATAAATAGTTGGGGTCCAGTACCTAGATAGTGTGCATCATTCATCTAGTCCATGTACTCTTGTCCTTTGATCGAATCTAACCGGATTATTAACGGACATGTTGGTTCTTTGACTTGGTGGCTAGCACCCCTCCTAATAACACAGGGTGGTGAGATGGTGAGAAGCCTTGAGCGATAGGATAGGAACAAAGTCTGATCATCTTGAGAGAACAAGCCTGGTAAGGTAAGCCTAATTAGTTCACTACTTCTACTTACTTTACGACTAGAGGAGAGCTTAATACAGGCTAGCACCCCTCCTCATAATACAAGGCGGTGAGATGGTGAGAAGCCTTGAGAGATAGGATAGGAACAAAGTCTTGAGAGAACAAGCCTGGTAAAGTAAGACTGATTACATTACCACTTACTTATTACTTCTACTTACTTCACAAATACAGGAGAGTCGTCATCTTCAGTCCTTCAAAACTGTAAAGAAGAGCATCTCTGCAAGTGTTCTATCGCTGCAATAACAACCGTGTTGCCAGTACCTAATCGAACACAGAAAACTACTAGATTCAGGAGGGATACTTCGTAATCCAAATTCCATTAGATTTTCAACACTCAATCAAAAGGTAACAGTCACGAAGGAAGAATGTTATCATTTTACCAACATCCTCCTTCCATGCACATAATTCTAACTTGTATGTGAATCTCGTAAATGATAACCAAACAACCTCGCGATTGTGTCCCCGTCACTAGCTAATAATGGTTGTAATATTTGATGTACAGTGACCTACAATATTCACCGTAGTTTAATGATTGTAATTATTGTAGTACCTAGTCGATAGACGGCTTTCTATCAACTTACAAGTTTAAAAGCCAAAAACAGTCGAAAATACGCAAGAAACGTTTCACCTTATCAGCTCGCCTCCTCTAGAGTGAGGTTAGGTGACTGAACTTCACAAATAACTCGATTTTCTCGGGAAATTCGCGATAGTAAAGATCCACGATGTATAATCAATGTCCATGCATAAGTCAAAACCAAAAAATCGTCGAAAAACCCTAATAATATCAAATAAACTGATAAATTCCGTGAGGAGGTGCTACCGCTGTGAGAGCTGGACGCGAAGGCTGGACACAACATGAAGAACTTCAACATTTCTCCACTCCACTAACCCTCCTTCCTAAATGGATATCGACATCCCTAACGTTTGTTGTACAGCTTGACTCCAAACTAAGTTGAGCCATGAATATTTGTTAAATAGGCTGCACATACCTATTAAATATCGACGCTTAAGACAAAATGAAGTTAAGACACAAGCTTAATCAAAATTTCACTTAAGATAGCGTGGCGTAGTCAGAATGTCGAAAATCGGCCGCTAAAAGCGCAAAAATCACCAACAAGTTAACACCGCATAATTTTATGTCAGTACAGGTAGGAAACTCTAAACATAAAAATTCTTGCCCAGTATAATTTCATCAATCACCTCCTAGCCAACGTCATTTAACCCTCACGATATTTCGATTGGAGCATTAATTTATGTGAAATCATTGTAGGATTTTTCTGGGAAGCCTACAGCAAGCCTAAACTACGAATTTTAGTGTGAAATTACAGTTTGATTTGAAATAAAACAGTTTTTTGTCTCTCTGAAAAGTTGGACAATTTTAAGATCGTGTCTCAACTTGATCTTGTCAAAATTATGGGTGAGGCTGTGTTGCTTCTTAAACGACGATTAGTAAATAATATGCGCACACACTGACGCACACGTGTTTGTCTTTCACGGATTGGGAAAATGGTGCGAAATTCATTAGGCTTATTATTGATGGTTATCCTTCTTTTGGCTTCAAATGGGACCCCTTATCGAAAACAATCGGACATCCCCCATCTGGAAGCCGCCGATCATTGAAATGTGATTACCCTCAATGGAGCGCTGGATGCCCATAATATCGATATACTGGTAGTTCCCCTCCTATTCTTAGAGTGAAAAAAAAATCTGAGATAACGGCCTAGTTATTGGTTCATGAGGTGGTGATAATAACAGGGGAAAAGGAAGTGGGTGATGTGGGACCCAAAATGAGACGAAAATGTGAACGGAGCGTGGGGTGGTTAACCCCTTTTCTCGGAGGTTGCCAACCCCAAAGGCACGTGCAGGGGTAAGCACTTGAGGCTGAGAAATGAAGATGGTGTAGAGAGATGGCGAGGGGGTTCATTTGCTGTCATGTTGTCTCGAGAGTCAACCGAGGCCACGTGGCAGACCCGCTAAACATTGACTTTTGTTTCCCCCATTGAAATACTCACTCGAATTTGGACTCCTCACTTTTTCCAATTTTTGAAAGTAACACCGATATTTCACAATAACAGAAAATAAGAACGGCCGTACTCGTATGAAAAGCTTCCTCGCATCATAGTTACGTAGAACTGTACGTTGTTCCTGGAAACAATTACGTAGTTAATGGAACTTTAGCTAGTTGTTCAGGGGTTCTGTAGAATGACTCTGTCAAATTTTCCAACTCGATTACCCTGTACTAACTTGGGAAGGTCCGAAAAACCTCAATATTTGCGGACTTTTTCGTTTTCTTCGTCGTACCTTCTTAACTTGGCGGTTTTCGACCAAAAAACATTTTAATCAGTACACATCACAGGCCCTTCGTGTTCCAGCAGGTCGATATTTATGAGAGGTTACCATAGTTACCATAGAACTGAAGGTAATTGATAGTTAAAGGGCAATAACCTTCGTTTTTCAAATTTTCGCCATTTTGAGAAAATTTCTCTCATTTTGATCGGCCATATCTCGGTTTACAAAATTGTAGCAAATTTAATGCTCTAGAGATTTCAAAATATACCTACGTTGGGTCGAAACCCGCTTAGTTTAGAATTCAAGAGCAAAAAACCGGAAAATGTCCGAAAATTTTGAGGTTTTTCGGCCCTTCCCCAGTTATTATAGGGTCCTCGAGTTATATAACTTGACAGATATCCCACAGCACCCCCGAACAACCTGTAAACGTTTCATCAGGGGCGGCTCGTGGGCTCAGAAACTGGTGGGGCACCAGGGCAATATTTAGGTGCATACCTACCTATTAGGTACTCACTATAGGAACTAAACTCAAACTACCCTTACAGCTAAACTGCTTCATAATTAGTGGTATGCAGCTCTTAGCAAGTCAGGAAACATCGTTCTCCAAAGAGTTCTCTTGAGGAGAGGGTCGGTTACTGACCAGTATCCAGGATTACCGACGAGGAGGTGGCTGCAAGGCAATCCCACCTACCCACCAAAATAATTATCTTCAAAATTATAGGAAGAATAAAAGAGAAATTGTGACTGTACGAGTACTATTCAAAGAGTACATTATAAAGGTAGTCAAAAAATTATATTATTGGAGTTTCTATTACTGGGGTTTTTAAAAATTAGCAATCGCGACCATCTGCTTCCTAGCCGAGTGGTACGTTGAAAACCCCCTCTAAAAATGTCCTCTTATGCCCAGATTGCACATACGTTTTCTTATCCAATCGTATCAAAACATTTTGAGCGATCACAGAACAGCAAGATTGATTTCAACTAGCTTTTAGAGTTCGTTGGTTAGCTCAAACAAAGCTCGAGTCAACGAAGTCACCATCAGTTTCAGGGATAACAAATAAAACAGTATTCTCAACGGTTGGCTGAGCTACATAATAATATTATGTATATTACTGTTATTAACGGTTATTAACTGTTATTAACTTACAGAATGTAGAAATCAACAAATGAGATTCCCTTGGGCGAATAGTGATCCACGTAGTATAGTAGGGTTTTCTGTGGATCCACTTCAGTCTTGACGACTAGCAAAGCGTTCACGCGTTGCACGTGAGATATTAAATTTCAATGTTTAGTTGATTAATATTATGGAGACAATAACTCACTTTTACTATGATGAGTAAATACGAAGCTAAAAACCACCAGTCAATGCATTCAAAATAATATTATAACGTCAGGCAACGTTTTGATATCATTCTTATCAAACATGGAAGAAAGCATGGAAGAATGAAACTCGTTCTTCCTTGACAAGGAACGATTCAACGATCGATTGTTTTCGGCGTTCAACTTGATACGATATTTTGGCCACCGCCCGGAACGCCTCCTATCTCGCAACACAGAGTGCCTTCCCCCACCCCAGGAAGCGCCTATACCTTCAACATTGAGACTGGGGCACTTCTGGTCGATCCGATAATCGACTTTTTTAATCGATAAATCGAAACAAAATGCGACTCAGTGGAAGTGGGTAGTCATGGAGGAAGGGAGATCTCCCTTCTTCCATGGTGGGTAGTAGTAGGTAAGATTTTTTTTCTCCTTGTTCTATGTTTTTTCTGTTTTCCTTTGCAAATTTTTGGGTGGGGCGAGGGCCAAGGTGGCCTTATGGACGAGCCGCCACTGCGTTTCATTACCTTCGGCATTTTTTCCAGCAGACCCCGCATCATCTATAATGTAACGAGAGTTCGAAAGGTTAATTGGTGAGTTGGCTGAAGATTTTGAATCGGCGCAGAAGTGAGTATCTACCAATTGGATGTACCGTTGCAGTGCCGGAAGTGGATTTCATTTAGGAAGCTCCAAGAAACGAATAGAAGAAAATCAACTGGAAACAGGAGTGAACCTAGTGATACTGACTTGGGTAGCAGTGAAACTGATGTAGACATCTTCAGAGATGAATTCATTCATTCATGTGCATTAGGTACGTGTTGGTGGTTGGTTGGAATACGGTTAAATTGAAACAGTGTGCGTTAACATCTAGGGGTGAGCAACCTGACAACATACATTTCTTAGCGTTGAGAATGTCACGTGTGTACTACTTCCTCAATAGTATCTGTTGATTGTGCCATCCACCTACTCTCAAACAACTGAGGCAGGCAGGTAAAGGATTCTCATTTAAAACGTCTAATGATCCAAACCTCGCTGTCGACATCCGTGAACAAGCCGAGCAAATATCGGTCAATTCTCCCTCGCCACGCCAAGGTGATGATCATTATGATGAAACGACATTGACGTCATAAGAAAAAACCATTGCCAACTCAAACGCTCCCTTTCTACTCGAGTAAACCCAGAAGCTCGTCTTTTCGTTTATTGAGGGTGACGAGGTTGATGGGAGACGTCCGCCACAAGTAAAAGAGAAGTCAACTATAAAACTTGCGTGGCACGAACGCTTAGCGGGTTTGCTAGTGACCGTAAATGAAGGCACTTCACTATCGATTACTCATTCACCTCAGTGTCTGTCAGATCAAAACTACCTACTAACAACTCATTCACTATCAAAATTAATGACAGGAGAAATTAAATGTATAATCTCAAAACCGAACGAAACCAGTTTCATCTTAAATAATGCTGAAATAATACCTGAACACATCCCTCATTACATTGCACCAAACTCTGGTCCTTACCGTAAGATCAGCTCATTTACGACCTCAGGAAACTTATTGTTAACCAGTTATTTTGACAAATGAACCTGTAATATTATTACATAAATAGGAAAAACTTAGTAATTTAGTGTGTAATAATGTATGTACATGCATAATAATTTCATATGTGTTGGCTTGCTAACCGGGATTCAATTTAAGCTACATGGTTGATTGATTGCTTTAGACATCGGACTCAAACTTTTGCCTTTATAAAAAACTTCTCATGGATACTATCGAAATTTTGATAGCTGCCATTCATTAGTTTGCCAATAGTAAAATTATGGTCAAAACAAACCATACAAAATTAAATGAGTTATTTGCCTACTTCGAGAATCTGAAGAAAAATAAGAACTTTTTAGTTTCAGCTGCTATTTACGTTCGAGGAAATCTACAAAGAAATTAATTGAGAAACTTGGCAACGGGTCGAGAGCTAATTTATACCCCGTCAACTATTTTGGTGACGCGAGAAACGTAGACGAAGTTTTCTTGTCCTTCCCAGTCTTTGGCGACGGAGTGGTCCTTTGCTGGCTTTCTCCAAAATAAAGTCACTAGAAATCTTAAAGTTCTTAGAAGCTCACTACTGTAATATCGACTAAGGCAAGCTTTGAACTCATTTTGTCTATCTGGTAATATATAAATAGAAAAGTATAGTACGAATGAATTTCCCACCCATTTCCTTGTAGTTTAACGCTCCCTTTTTTAGTGGATCCTCATAATATGAGGAAAATATTGAAAATTGAAATATAGAAAACATAATGTTATTATGTCTAATACACCTAGTTGGTAGGTAGCTCAATATTTTTCCGTATCGAGGATTAAACATGCAAATCCTAATAATAGGGATCGAAATGACGAAACAAAATCTGCAAACAATCGTCAACAATTTCTCAGTTTTTTTCTTGTCCGTAACTCATGACTAATTTAGTTTATCCCGGTTACTGGCCTCATGACTGACACCCCCCGGTGACCCTAATAGGTATAGAATATGTAGGACTTTTGTCCGCAGTGATGTTGGGGTTACTATCCTCCCACGCCACAGAACCATCCCCTCATTATGTGACGATTCGTCCTCCTTTTCTATAACCAAAAATATCTGAAATGCTCGATTTTGGGGGGGCCAATAATTCTGCAGATATTAATCTTTTGAAAGACGTGGATGAGCCAAAACCCAGCTCTTGGGTAACCGCTTTGAAATTGCAACATAATTAGCTGTGTCAGCGCAATTTTTTGTACACTCCGACTATTCAGTTATTTATGTGGTGGATAGAGTTTCGCGTGACGAATGTAACTTTGATTCTTCATTCCGACTAAATAAATAACGGCTTATAGGTTAAAAATCGACCACTCCAAGAGAAATATTTAAATAATACATATTGGTAATTTTGGTAAAACGTGGACCGGCATTTGAACAATTTTGAGCCCGTTTGGCCTGAAGTACTAGGCTTCCGTCAACATCAACTAAGCAATGAAGTACAAGTACATAAGCATATTTTCCAAGCGTTTTTGAATGTTGATTTTCCAATAAATGTCCAATCTGTCTTATGATTGCGTGATCTTATCCATCTTAACTCTATAATTAAAACTTATAAGCTTATGAACTCTAAGTTCGTCTGTTTGTTTGTTTGTGCTGTATAGACGGCCAAACCGCTGAACCGATTTTGATAGGGATTGAGATCAGCAAGTTGCATGGATGGTTTCTGTCGATATTAGATTTCACATACCCGCTTCCTACATCGTGAACGAGGCTTTCTTAAGTGATGACACGGGTAACTTCCCTCCGTTATCAAGCATTCCAACGTCTACCTATCTACAGGAATCTCTCACGCGAGCGAAGCGAGCCACTGCTAGGCAACGATTCGTGTCAAGCAAAGCAAGGTTGTAAACATCACGTCGGTTCTAACTTCCATCCTGTTCATCTTAGAGCGCTGCATTTCATGAAATTTGATACACAGCCTCATGATACCACGTGGAATGATTGGGAGAATGTAAGATGAGGTTCTTGAGTGATACAGCTGAATTCTCTCCTGTTCACCCTGGGGCGCTGAAATTTAGTACACAGCCTCATGAGACCACGTAGAGTAATTGGGAGGATCTAACACCAGCTTCGTGAGCATTACAGCTGAATTCTCTCCTGTTCACCTAAGAGCGCTGAAATACGATACACAGCGTCTTGAGTGATTGGGATGAAGCCGCATCAGCTGATATAACGATAATGCATTAGGAATCGGCTAGTATTCACATTCAATAATCCAAAAATAGAGGTAGTTCTTTCTAGATCTGTGCACCTCGTTTAATCATGATTGGGCGGCATTAATATTCAAGTCCTACCGTTACCCCTCTCTGTCCACCAACACCGATACTATCAGCGGGGTCGCGAGCTCCACTCGCGCGTCTAGTTATATCCGAGATGTCACGCGGGGCTTCCTCTTCCCTCGACGCAGCCCAGACCGAGTGGCTCTAAAACTTCAGTCGTAAAAACAGTCTGTGTCGATCGGAATCTCTTCGCCACGCTACAAGCGCACCTGAAGAAGTAACGCTATCGCTTGACAATCCAAATTAGTAAGTAACTTGTACCCATGCTGATCTTCTGCAACCTTCAACCCATTCAAATTACACGTTTGAGTTTTTCTAAAATCACAAACAAAAATAACTTAAACGAGCCCCAACCAAGACGATCTACAAGTCAACAACTGAAATATTGATGTGAACGAATAATATTATGATAGGAAAACATACTTAAGGCAACTATTTTCTAAGGGACTGTCAAAGTAATAAATCCTTCAACCAGAAGAGTCTACAATAACATTTCCAACTCCAGTTCTCAACTCAACTTCAACGCCAAGTTTGTTTATGCGGTTTATTTCATAAATAAAACGTGTAATAAACGTGCCCTAAGTCTGAAAAATTACCAACCACATTTCACCTTAATGCGCATTCTGTTTAGTACAACCAGTAAACCATGCGTTGTGGTGAATGGCATGGTGTGTTTAAAATGACAAATTGAAAAATGGAGACTGCTTTAATTTTTCCCTAAACCTTGTTCAAGCTCTCTTTATAAGGATATGAAGGGGCCCTAGATGGCTGGCACGCCAGGGAGTTCCAGGCAATTAAAACGTGGACCGTTTGTGTTGAAACGTACAATATCAACATAATATGTAATATTATTACATAAATAACGAACTGAATGAGCAAAACGATGCTCCAATTGAACCAACTCACGTTTGGAGCAACTTTGAAAACCATTTAAGAAATATTTTACGAGATTCTTGTTAAATTCAATACTGGAAGCTGGTAGTGGTACTGTGGTAGTAGTCTGGGCTTTGGTCAAACCTCTCCGTCGACATGGCCTACCCTACCTTTCCCCACCATTTCCCTGTTCTATTCTCCGTTTATGCATCGACCCAGAGAGATTAGAAGAAAGATATTTCCCTCGTTTTCCACTATCTTCGCACACTTGATCAGCGGAAAATATCCCTCCTCCGGACAGTTTAAGGAGAGTACCACAGGGTTCGCTCTGGTCCACTAGTTTGTCATCTTCTCCATCCTACTCACTTCCACACAAGCTTGTAAATGTTCGTTATACGACCGTAGAGGTACTCGATGGTGGACTTCAACTTATGTCAAGTCAGGGCTTTGGTTCAAACCTCACACACGGTATCGTCCTTTTGTTCATAAGAGGCGTCTTTTTTTAATAGAACAGACTCAAAAGGGGAGAATAGGAGACCGATACTCAGAAGGTGGAATGATATATAGGTTGGAGGGGGAAACTGAGTTTATTTGGGTTCACAATCTCAGACACGCTTGTTCCCACCACCAGGTCATTCGAAGAGTGTTTATTTATATGAACCTCACTCGGTAATTTAATTCGGAGGTGCGTAGTCGTCACGATTTTAACTGAAATAGATGTGTTTCCGGAGAGCATTTACTAAGGTACTTTATGATTAGATACGTTGTCCATAATTTTATATGATGAGCCACTTGACGGTGATTGTTTGGTGTGTAATATAATCGCGAAGACGTAAAAACAAACCATCACGAGACAGTAGTAGGTACCTCAAAGTAGTACGTACCAAGAAATAATGGAGCTGTGGAAAAGTCTTACTTTCGGTGATAAAGGAAGTATTTTGTCTGAAGAAATAGCGCCCCAAAAATAGATAATATCCCAGTCCTGTTTTGTAACGATAAAGCAACTCAACACCTTTGTAGGTCTTTGAAAGTTTTCCGTGCAGTGTGATCGAAGGGTTTCCAGTTGTAAGACTTCACTCATGAGCATAATATGAGAATCGCGGGTTCGGGTCCTTGTAACGATGTTCCGATTTAAGTCGAGCTATTCAAGGTTCGTCATGCATTTGAAATATAGGGGCAAATTTCAATCCAAGTACAGAAGTAAGCAAGATTGTGTATTTCTCAAACTTGACATTTACTCAAGATAGTAGTGACTAATATAATATATTGACTGAACGTCTTGTAATCACATTCGAATGAGAAAATAAATATTGTAGAATAATTTTGCAATAATTATTATTCATCTGCCTTTCAAGTCCTGTCTACTTCTGCACTTGGCTCGATTTTGAATCTTATAACCCAAACAATATTATTTATATTCCAGACCACAGTTATCAATAATTTAGTATTCAATCTCGACATTGGGTTAGGTAGGAATTTTCATCCGGGACGGGGCCCCGGGGGGTTTTCGCTGATAATACCGTTTGTCGGGTAGCAAGCCGGGCGTTCCGGCTGCCGGAATGTCGCCGACGCTATTCCAGCGGTATCACACCCGCACTCCGGAATCTCCAGTTTGGGGTGAAAGAAGTGAAAGGGAGCTATTATATTACCCGAAGACTAAGAGAGTGTGGATTATCTGGGCTTTTTATGGAGGTCAAACACGTGGAAACAGGAAAGACACGTGCTTCCTCGACAATTTTGTCGCAAATTGAAATTTGCTAGTGAGAATCCATAGGAACTAATAATTCACTGTTACTACAATGAGGGTATACACCCGGATGTACGGGTTTAATATAGCCGGATAAGACTGAATTAAAAGCACTTTCCCCCAATAAAAAATTATAAATTGGCAGTAAAATTGAAGTCCGTTGAATCCTTGAGGGAGGATAGTTCTCCATTAGTCCATTGATCAGTTTATATTTCGCACGGAACATGAGCAGAGTTGCATTTAACCCGAACGTCAAGAATGTTTATAGGAGGAGGGTAGGTACAAAAAAAAACCTACTAAAAATGATTCTTCCTCTAAATCTTCTAATACACCAATAGATAATTTTATTTTGCACCAGTCCAGTACCACGCTCAGATTGCCGCATACGTTTTTGACGCTGAATCAAATGATAACGACAGCTAAGAGAGCTAGGGTGACGTTATTCAGACTCTCAACCTAATACAGAATCAAGAAACCCTAGAAATCCTCACGAGATCTCACTATTCGCCTACCACAACAGAATAATCCATGAATTCTATTTTAGAACTATTTGAGTCTCTCAAGAACTTCCGTTTGAATATTGGCATCTAACTATTTTCCCTGTTTCTGTATTACATAACGAACTCAGCTCACGGATATTCCAAACGACAGGAAGTCACAATAATAACTTCCGGTGCCTGTTGACGTGAAGTATGGCAGGTAGCCTGTTCCCCATTGTTCATACCAATGCTCTCAGTTCGATGTTGACAGCGAGCGCTTTTCAAATTATTCTCACTCGGAGAAAGAATCTCAGCTAGAAAGTTTTAACAATTTCTGCTTCAATTTTGACCATTACATGTACAGGTATTATCAGAATAAAACCGACCCTACGACTGGGTTATATTATAACTTGAGATGTTGACTCCAACCACCAGAATTTACTTTACAAATTTGACATCTGAACTAAGACTTATGATTCGGCGAATCACCCGATGATTCGGTGAATCGACAGGATAAATTTACAGGTCTCCAACAGGTGGTTGAGGGATTCTCACGAGCAGACTGTCAAATATGACTAGCACATTGTCAACGTTAAAATCTACCATTACGCCGAATCCTCGCTGACCCACAGGGAAAAAACACACATTATACAACTGTTAGGTAGCGTCCTCTCTAGATTTCGACATTCTGAATCATTTTCTGAACTCAGTCATATAAGATGACTTGCTTATTGTGACAAACCTTCTGAAGAAATTTGAGGGTTTGGTTGTTGTCGACGTACAAAATACATACAACGATGTTTTCAGCCGATTTTGTAAAATTATTGACAAGGAAATCGTTTTAATAATATCTAATATAATAAACTCGGCCCTGCGAACCTCGCCCTGGACCCCCTTCTTCTTGCGTTTTGAGCCTGAATTTCTGCTTATAAGCATGAAACATGTTTTAGCCACGTGGTCATCTCCCTTTCCTTTTTTCTATTTAAATCCTATTAGCTTCAGGAGCCACTCAGCTGATCCTGGGCATATGCAGCTTAAAGTGTAAGGACACAGCAAAGTGTAAGTCCTAAGGCTACATAGCGAATTACCGCTTAATAGTGTGAATAGCATAGAAATTAGCTTTGGGAGCCACTCAGCTGATACGAGTACTGTGCTACTTGAAGTGTAAGTCCTAAGGAGGCTACATGCCGAATTACAGTTTCATAGAGTGAATAGCCTAGAAATTAGCTGTAGGAGCTACTCAGCTGATCCGAGTGCTGTGCTACTTGAAGTGTAAGTCCTAAGGAGGATACATGCCGAATTTCAAGTCTCTACCACCACGGGAATTAGTGTCGGGTGAGAGGATGTTATGTGCAGCTTGTTCCATGTTCATAATGATGCTAAACTTGATATACACGTAAACAGCCCGTGAGAGTCTACGATCCAAATCCCGTTTCTAATGAACTAGAAAATGTGGCAAAGAATCGTTGGCATTTAATAACAATCTTAAATAACACAGTTTATATTTGATAGCTGAGATTTGGCAGCGGTCCCCAAGGTTGACGTCAACCACTCAAATATACTCTTTTATCCGCCTATTTCATGTATCAGAGAGGTAGAGACAACACGCTTGACTGAATTCGAAAGCAATCAACAAGATGCGTGAAATGTTTACTACAAACGGGTAGAGGAAGGAAAATCTATGTTTTTATTCTATGAGAGGTACACACACAGGACACTATGGGTCAGAAGAGGCCTAATATTCTCCAGAATTCTTCATTGTTACGCTAATTGATGGAAAAACCAATTAGTTCTCAGAAAAATCCATTATTTGCAAAGTTTTCATGTTGTCTACTGTCTAAAAACTATGACGTCACAATTTTAGCACTCACCGAAACATCATCCCTCAGCGAATATCTCAACCCTCTATCAGCAAAGAGCGGAGCAGTTTTCCGAGATCACGATCAACGAATAATACCAAGCAGGCAACGACCGAAGATGTCATGAGCCAGCGGTCCTGCACAGGCTACTTCATTATTGCAGGTTGGTTATAATATTCTGAAAAAGGATTTTTTCGTAATAAACGCCAACTGCACACATATTTAGACACACTGAACAGCCGAGAAGCAACCAAAATTTCCATGTGTGAATTCCACTTTTTTCGAACTTGTCAACGGGTTTGACAACCAACAAGAAGCTTAATAACACCCTTTGAGTCGTTCATTGACTTTTGGAGTTGTGTCTGAATCCGTCAAAATTTGCCCAACATGTTTTCATAGATTATAGACAAGATAGATAGATTTCGGACCGTTAAAACCAAGTTAGACTAGAGATATCAATTATTACAGCTGCATCAACTGAGCATGGCGAAAATAAAGTGAGATTAGGTACCTCGTACATAGTAAAATATTCAAGTACTAACCACACGTCTAGTCTACCATATTATTCTTACTTAGTCAAATGATATTTTCCAGGTGATCTCTGGATCCAGCCTTGAATGCCTCAAGCAGTCCAACCAATCGCCCTTTCCAAAGAGAAGGGATGAGATTCATAAAGCGCCATCTGTGGGTGATCGTTGTCTCCATAACGATCATAGCTGGAGTTTGGGAGATTGGCACTGTAATGAGAAGAGAAAAGAGAACTGTACCACCGGAAAAACAGTCGGCATACGGTGAATAACTATTAATGTGTCTACTATTAATTGACCATTATCGCCTTGTTAATTTTTATTTTTATTTTTAGGATTGAATTAGTTATACCGTCCAGGGTCACTTCAACCTAAACATTGCCAATAGTCTCATAATTTGTTGAATTCCATCCATTGTCAAACATTTGGCAACTTTTTTCATACAATAGTTTTTGTTATGTTAATCAAATTTATTAACAGAACATTTAATGTTCTTATACAGGGTGGTTCTTAATGAACGTCCCATCCTTTTTATTTCGATATTTCGAGAGATAGCGAAAAACTCATCGAACTAACGTTCCCTTATTTTATTTTACAAAGAGTTCAACAATCACATTTTTGTGCGCCGCGCATGCGCACAAATGATAGCTATGTATGCCAACATTGTTTTTTCAAATGGAAACTCCCATTTTTTATTGCAGATTCGGATTGTGCGTCAAATTTCATAAACCTTTTACTTCGAAACCTTTTTTTTTTTTTTTTTTTTGGCGCACTTAGGAGCGCAGACTAACCGCGTCTGTGCGTAATTTCGATAAGACGGAAAACCCCTAGTGTGGTACATGAAAATTTTATTATTTTACGACACTGAATCACGTGGTGATATCAGATTTTGGATTTGATTAAACCGGGATTACAGCCTGAAACATGGTTGTTTTTAAGAAAAATCACCTTATTCTGGCTCTTGATAATTTTAGTTTTAGTTAGATGAGTTTTTAGGCAGGTGGGACCGGCTAATCTAAAAATAAATCCTACTTCTCGATACTTTTTCTTATAAAATAAAACAAAACAAAATTCCTTTTCTGCCATCAAATACTTTGGAGGGGTAAAAGAGATGAAAAAAGAAATGAAACAGAAAAAATAAAGATAAATATTTAACAACAGTCGTTCAAATTGACCACCGCTATCTTCCAAAATTTATCATTGATATTCATCATTGATCATTCATGCCTCTTTTGATGAGCGATCACTAACCCATTTGGGCCAATTCATTAATGTGTTTCGGCTTCGGGTAACGAAATCAGCTCTTTATTCTAGAACTTGTACACAATAATGTTAGACAATGTGACCAAGTCGAGGGCAATTATAATAACCATGGTTTACCATGTATAACCGTCGCGACGGTTATATTCGTTGTACGGTTCTTCTTCGATCTTGAGGCCCAGACTGCAACACTTCCCTGTATACAAAGTGATTCAACTCCAAGGAAAAAAGTTTGCAGGACAACCTCTTGCTAATAACAGGAAGTTTTATACATAGCAAATTTAAATTCTTGGGTTAGCTTTAAAATCGCCATAGAACTCTGGGCCTACGGCTGACTTCAAACTGACCTGTGATTTCTTAACGAACCTTGTTGAATAGGAAAATGCTCACTTTGTTTCACAAATTAATAACAACCGTTCAAAAAATTTGATTTTGTGTTCTCTGAAATTTCCAACAGCGCCATCGAAATTCCCTGACAAACTCATGCTGACTGTTCATTTGGACTTGAAAGGAGCACCTCCCAATCTTCTGTATTTGAAAAACTTACTTCCAAAGATGGCTGCTGCCGGTTGTGATTCCTTGCTCATTGAATATGAGGATATGTTTCCGTACAACGGGAAACTAATTAATCTGTCGGCTACGAATCACTACAGCCCAGCACAAGTAAGTCACTCAAGATATTACGAACATTTATCTAAACATTAAACTCTATCGTTGAATCGAAGTGGAAATTCGCACAATTTTGTGCCGATTGGAAATGCATATAATATATTATAATATAATATAATATATTATACCTAGACAACACACCAAATGTGCAACCAAAACACGTTATTCGCACAACTTTGTGCGGATAGCACCATGATTGTGTTGATGTACGAGTTGCATCACGTACGCTTGAGCGTATGTAATGAACCATCATGAATAGCATTTACCTATACTATGAAAAGACTTGTGCATGTCACAATAAAGTAGGACTATGAATTATCGCCATAGCATTATCATGAAATATCATCAATTGAAGAAGTAGAATTGGCAATAATCAAGATACAAGAAGAACTACATCGCTGCCTGTATTTTATGCCTACGATAAAGTCCTCCTACGTACATTTTAGCAGTATACTCATCTTCTCAAGTTTAGTTCGTCGAACTTCCACCACCCTGTCAATACCTAGAATCTACACAGTTTATTGCAATATTCATAATACTTCATTATTCATAAGGCTTACCTTTTCCTTACTGTTTACAGCGTTTGTCTTTTTATTTGTTATCATATTTTTCCACTTTTCAACAAGTTGGAGGAGCACTACTTCTCCCTGCTGTAATTCTGCAGCCGCACTCGTTTTTCCTTTTCCACATTAGATGAGAACATGACAAACGAAATATTTGCACAAGAAATCAACAAAAGAAAGACCACAATCAACAAGAAATCAACAAAAGAAAGACCACAATAAAAGACAAACCTCAATAAACCTCAATAACACACAACCTCAATAAACTCTGAACTCTACTACACACAAAGAGAGAAAAACAAACCTGGCAAAACTAGCGGTACAGTGCTGCCAACTTCGTGATTTCACATGCGATGGATAGTAACAAATATTCATCATCCATGTTTATACAATCCATCTTTCATTTGACTCCGCGAATAACTATCCATGCCGTCAGATAACTTTTTCGTCGTACTTCTGCCTTCTGCGCTCTAGATACCACAGAAAGATATCACTAGATACCGTTATCAATGGTATAGTTATCACGGCTTTTATTCCGAGTTCGTACAAGTTGTACGTACAACCGGCCTTTGTGAGAAAATGACTAGTACTGAAATGACTTGTGAGAAAATGCACACTGTTTTTCACAGATCAGGGAGCTGATCGGTTGGGCTCACGACTTGGGAATGCAGGTGATCCCGTTGGTGCAGACATTCGGTCATTTGGAGTCCGCATTGAAACTCAAAGAGTGGGCACATCTCCGCGAACTCTACGAATACCCTTCGGAAATCTGTCCATCGCGACCAGACTCGTTTTCTTTGGTCACAGAAATGATAGCACAGGTCAGTAATTTATTGTGAATTAAATAGGTAGAAGTAATTACGGTAATGGCAATATTATACTATCAAAACAGCTGCCTTTGTTTTGTGTAATAATTATTGCTACCTGCCGCTTAAATCCTGGCTCTCGTAGGGGGACATGAATCAAAATGCTGCAAAGTCAGTACGATACGATAATTGCATAATTTGTGCCTTTAGGTTATGAGGTACCACAGGAACTCTCCTTACATACACATTGGCTGTGATGAAGTGTTTCATTTGAACATGTGTTCAAAGTGTAGAGAGCGGGTTCTTAGCTCAAGGTACGTTGAACACGTTGAAACCTTCCAAATTATTATGTTCGGTTCTATTTGTTGTACGACTGAAGAACAATACTTACCACAGCAATTAATAGCTACGCTCATTCCATGACATGAAGGTTCTCAAAATTAATAGATAACAATCTGCGGTAAGAGTGATCACTATGCCTGGGTTTTAGTACAGAGCTCTATTCGAAGACCACGTCATACGAGTGGCTAAATGGATAAAGGAGCGATATCCGGAAGTCCAGCCGATCATATGGGACGACATGATGCGAAAGTGGACGCCAGAAGAGATCGTCAACACACCTCTGGCAGGTCATGTGCTACCCATGGTCTGGGACTACACTGCAGACGTGAAGTATATACAACGTGTTTGGTGGTTGTACGCCAAAGCTTTTCCAAAGGTATATGTTCAAGTATAAGACGTTAACGTCGATTCCAATTGCAACACTGAGATACATGGAATAAAATATCAGTACTACTCAAATCTTAGCCTTTGCCCATAATTTATTATGTACATTGGGTATTTTAGTGGTAATTCAATTACTTCTACACCACTCTTGTCCTTGTTGTCTACCAAAGATTTGGGTGGCTGGAGCGTTCAAAGGTGCTGGAGAACCCCGAAGTGATTTCCCTCATATCGAGCGGAGGTTGGCCAACCAAAGGAGTTGGTTGGAACTAATCGACAAATCCGAAACCTCCTCCAAAGTCACCGGACTGGCTTTAACTGGTTGGAGCCGATTCGATCATTTCGCTATTCTCTGCGAGCTGTTACCTATCGCAGTTCCTTCCCTGCTTCTTAATCTTTTGTACGTGAAGGCGCACATGGGAGGCAATGGGCCAGAGAAACAACAGATGATTTACAGGTGAATATCAACAGTACTTGGGCATTCACAACCTTGATCCTACTTTTCAATTCAAGCGGTTTCCTACTTGTAATATTCAAGTATACTCGCGATGATTAAACTCAAGTATTCAGAAGTTGACATGTGTGACTATAGAGCTGTATTGTATTTTTCATTGCACGGCACAAACCCCAAACAAAGGCAATACCTAAAGCTAACTCCTACCTAACGATCAAAGTTCACCTTGAAAAGTCATTTCAAATTTACTCCAATTTTTGTTTGCCTGACCTACTTACCTACAATTTTTCAGGGAGTGGCAGAACAGTTTAAGCTGCCCCGGGAGATTGATTCCCGACAATATGAATACTGTCGAAGGACGAAACGCCCTCTTGGATTGCAATTGGCCAGGCGCAGATCTTTACAAATCTCTCGTCGCTTACAGAGAAATTAAGGATGCAGTTAAGAAGATGGAACACGTAATTAGTGATAGACAAGGTTATCTCACCAGGTACTGAAACCATATTGTGTATACTGAGATGAATCGAAATCCTATTTTAGTTTAGTAGCTGGGTAGTGGAGGTCAATCAAGTAGATTTCACAAATCGATTGTCGTACACATGTATTTGCTTGGGGCACATGCCATAGTTCGAATTGACGTACCTACTAGAGTACTTTACAGATTCGTCTGTAGCACAAATATGATAATATTATATTTATCACATAACATTATTATGTGATAACTTCTTGATGGCCTTAGGTAGCCTCGACAAGGTAGTAAGTACTATAGCGCTATAATACCAAGGTATTACAAGTGTCTCGATTTTGAAGAAAGTGACACCTCCCAAATTTCGATGGGGTTGCTCACTAGGTCGATACTATGGCTGAGTTCAATCCAGGAAGTCTTTGGCGTGCGAAAAGTGTTGTATAAAAAAAATATGAAAAAGCAAAATCGCTATAAAATCCGTCCACTATAGACGGCCAAACCG
Source organism: Stenodema calcarata (assembly GCA_963920205.1). NCBI lineage: Eukaryota > Metazoa > Arthropoda > Insecta > Hemiptera > Miridae > Stenodema > Stenodema calcarata. The sequence goes on along the minus strand of OY986053.1, from coordinate 13,770,016 downwards.
CTGAACCGATTTTGATAGGGATTGCTCCATTTCTATGCTATTCACTCAATGAAGCTGTAATTTGGCATGCAGCCTCCTTAGGACTTTAACTTGAGGCTGCCCAGGCCCCGAATCAGCTAAGTTGCTCCTAAAGCTAATTTCTATGCTATTGACTCTACAAAGCTGTTTTTTGGTATGTAGCCTCCTTACGACTTTAACTTGAGGCTGCCCAGGCCCCGAATCAGCTAAGTTGCTCCTAAAGCTAATTTCTGTGCTATTCACTCTATGAAGCTGTAATTTGGCATGCAGCCTCCTTAGGACTTTAACTTGAGGTTGCCCAAGCCCCGGCCCACTTGAGTGGCACCCAAAGCTAAATCTGTGCTATTCACTCTATGAAGCCTCTCCCATTTTATCCGGATATTATTCTTTTCCAGGTACAACGCAATGCATAACTTCACCAACCCGAAAAAAGTTGTGGACATAGTAATTGAGCAAGGTGTTCAGTCTAATTTGCGACAGGTTCAGAAACTCGAAAAGGAAATTCACCGTCAACTCGTTTGGTACACAGACGAATACACGGCGAACGAATGGATAGAAGACAGAGTCCTGCCTTTGACATCATCCCTGCTGTCTTTGAATGCCCTCACGAACGCTTTATTAGCTCGGAGAGAATGGCCAAGAAGACCACTGGAAGCTAACATTCCATTATTCGGCTGAAGGACCTGGTAATATATTCTTCGCCATTTAAATGTCAACAATTATAATCAAATTCTAGGCGAAAACCAAAGAGAGACCTATTGTAGGGGGATGAGTTGCGCAAAAACTTAACCGGTTTAGTATCGACTATCTGAGCAATTCCTGAGTCTCCGGTCACAAAGGATGTTTGACTATCTCTTTTCTGTGAAAGATTAAAAAGCGACTGCAATTTAATAATTAAATTGCATAATTATTATTGAACACTGTTTTCACTCAAGCACCTCTTTTCTGTCCCCCAACTTCCATTTTACGAAACAAGTCGATTTTAAAATCCCTCAACATGAGGTCCTGTTTTACTTTTTTCTATAATACTCGTATTATTACCTCTGAAAGAATTTAATTAATTAGTGATCTATCACTCAGTGCCTTCTTTCAACTCGAATTAATCCTTCCTCACCTCACACACAGAAATGGTACCTAGAGATGGATTATAATATAAAATGTATTGGTAATATTATTACCAATAATATGAAGTTCATAACTGATACTGACCTTCATCACCGCAAGTACAAATTTATTTATAATATTATGTCCCATGGAGTTTCCCAGTCATCACATTACTTTAGTGATAGAAGGTATTGGTGAATAATTTTGTAAATTTTCTTGTTTTTATGTTCTACTTGATTTTAATTTAAAAAGAATATTTAATGTCAACATGACTTGAAATATTCTTGTTGATTAAATTTAAAATGTGCATTTATTAGTTTATCGTTACATTTCCATTGTCGAATCGTATTATAAAGTAATAAATTTTGTGATTGCAGAGTTCGTTGTTGTTTAATTAATTGTTCCTCATTCTACATTAAATTTGGTGATGTACCTTAACAATTATACATGCACATTTGAAGCACGATAAACATGAAATAGCTGATCCCTTTGTTTAATCTGACTAACAAAAAAGGTGTTGTTTGGTGCAGAGGAGATGAGGGTATTCAGTGGTGTATCTAGAACTGTACCTGGGGGGGGGGGGGCAGAGAGAGAGAAGTGAAGGGGGCTAACCGGGAGGTCAGTGAGGGGGGTTCAAGGAACATCAGTTTCAACATTAGGATTCGGCGCCTCAAAAACATAGAAAGAGTGATTGTTAGTGAGATCTTAATTGGGATTTTTTGGAGTGCTACTCAAACGTAGCTATATCTCAAAAACTAGACCTGATTAGAAAAATGGGTTTTAGATTCGGCTTCAGCACACTGAATAACCCCAACACCAAAACCCAACTCTTCGGCACCAAATAACACCTTTTTTTCGGCCTCCGTTATTACTACTAACTGAATTCAGACTGTGAAAGGTTCAAAACCCAAAAAGATGAATCTGGAGTAGATGTCCTACAGGTTGTAGCACATGAATCAAATAGTTTTCGAATCATAAAACCCGTACTTCTCGCTCAAAAAATTCGTATAATTGATTTTTTATAAATGAAATTCTACAACTCTCAGGAAGAAACAATAAATGCTTAAGCTCCATTATCAATGTACCAGAGGAAAATTATTACAGAACTAATTTGATCAAAATCAACAGTGTGGAATGCCCACTCTAAAGAAACTGACTCAAGATTGACTCACCACACGAATCTTTCATTCAACAGTTGTGCTATTTTCATGGACTTTTCATAATTGGAAAATTTTCATGTAACAACGTTGTCTTCATTTTATTATTTTTTTATCCTAAATGTTTCAAATCATATTGTTTTGGTTGTTGACGGCTCCACAAGGTTGGACATGGGCTTCGTCACTACGTCACGCAATACCGCTGGAAGGCACAGCAGTTAGGATCGCGTTACATCTCCAGTCTGCTGGACTCAATTTCTGGATACAATCAATATTTTTTGTGGGTGTAGTTCAAGGTCCGCGTGTGAAATTTGATATCCCGATTGAATGTGCATGTTTTCGAGGCGGGCGCTGCGGAGACTGCTTGTCATTCTATTGATTGGTTCTTAACCGATTTTTCTCTGAAAATTTCTTTATTACTTTATTGAATTTAGGAAAGACCAAAAACTTGAAAGTGCAACCCTACTACACATATAGTTATTATAGATATTCCTTCAATAAATCTCTGACTTATAAACGTTTTGCAAAAGGAGGATTCAAAAAATGAAAAGATTTGATAGAAACCGTCGACGTTACGGACTTATTCCCTCACCACCATCTTGTTTTCGTAGACAGCGGGATTTTAAGGAAATCTTTTGATCTTCAGCCGATGAATGTTCGGTCCCACGAACACTTGAGTTTATTGGGACGGCAACAGGGCGGCTGGGTTCGGCGCCTTTTCGACTGGGACCGGAGTTGGTTTTACGGGATACTCAAGGGTTGTTCTTGTCAAGTGTTGTTGACGTTCGCTGCTTTCGATACCTCTAGTTCTTGAGATGTTATTTAGATCTCGACTAATCGCCTCGTCTCTTTACCTTTTCGTTGGTTTCCATCGAAAAACCCGAGGCTGGTTGACGAATCGGGAGCGGCGGCGTCAATACATCTCTCGCCGTGGACCGCAGTGCGAACCACTCACTTCACCTAAAAATACATAAATTTGATAGAGATGGCACATTATACCTACAACGTATATCTTACTTTGAAATTACAGGCACTAAATTATTTAGAAAAAAAAACAATTATCAAATAACGAACATCCGAAAATTCAACAACCAACCACCAAAAATCCACGTGTCCAAAGATTTACCTCCATTATGATCATCGAAAGATTTAACACAAACTATTTTCTATATTTGCAGGTTCATACCATCTCAGGGAAAATTTTCTCTGAGTAATTTTCTCAACTATAGTTGAGAGGGAAAGAGTGGTCTATCTAGAATCTTAAGAACTGTCCAGAAGGCAGCTAGGTGAAGGAAGGAGACGCTCAACGTTCAACCCTACTTTAAAAAAATTTTATTGACAGGAAATATATAGTGAGACTTAAATATAGAAATTGATGAGACTAATTTGGATGATGCTAAGGGTGGTTCTATGATGATGCCTTGAGGGGTTGAGATGATGGCGGTGAAAGAGATAATAGATTTTTTTTTTTTTTTTCATGCGTTTATTCAGATAATATAACAACTAGTTACATTGATAAATCAGGTAACTATCTAGCTATTTAGTTCACAAATGAGAGATAATAGATGCGACTCTGTTACCTTAGTTCCTTCTGGCTGTCTGGTGACGTTCGCAGATGCGGCAGCTTGGCGTTTTGTTGGCAAGTTAGCTGTTGGTGATTGCTTCTGGTGTCCAGTCCCGGAGGTTTATCAGTCTCCTGGGCGAATCCTTCCTGCAGGGATAGAGCGTGCGTCGGATCGGAGTAGAATGCTTCGAAAATGCACGCACGCTATATCGGTTTTGATGAGCCACGGAAATTGAACGGTCTTGCGCAGGAGGATCAATCGCAGATGATTTTGAAGAGTTTAATACTTGTAAGAAGCTAAATAGTGTAGTAATCGATCCATACTTATTGGGGCGTATGGTGGATGCCCTGCAATATTAAAAAGTTCGTATTACAAGAAATAAATTGTTTCTAAGCCAACACAGGTTAGGAAAAGTACCACCTCTCTCACTCTCTTTGCAGCAATCCAAAGTGCAGAAGAAATTACTGACTGATTCTTCCTATCGGATTCGTTCGAAGGTACTGGCGAATCAAATTCAATAGTTCTAACGGACCATAAATATGAAATGGTGCCGCGCCCCTTCATTGGGAATAGTCCCTGTAGGTGGTTGTTCGAACTCAAACCACATCATTGTACTGCTATGCCTTGCTTAATTCGTAAACTCATTTTATTAGTTTCCTTCTACTTGACGGCAGCAGACCATCCAAACGCTCAACGGAACGTCATGTTGCTTCATTGATATCGATGGATTTCAACACTACTTGACAAAACAAGTTTGCTAGAGGCGATTGTGCGATGAGCTTGGGGCTTTTTGCATCCATAATTTCTTGAAGCTACCGCGAATGAGATAAGTTCATGATTGCCTTCGTTGTCGTGGTGTTGACCACGTTCATCGTCTAGTTCTGAAGAAACAGAAAATACAGAATGATCTATGGAGTCCATGTTTGAAATCTAGCCGGAAAATAGGAGCAGACGCCCGCGCATAATGGAAGTTCAGAGGTCTGTTTTTCGGATGATATATTGACGGGTATTTATGAGACCTAAAGCGATGGGAACACCTATATTTAGAGGGCGAGTGCTCCTCTGGCCCTTTATCGACGGAGGCAGATGCCCTCGGTAACCTTGATGAACACCGATTTTACTCGTACTGGACCGGGCAATCTGGTTCGTTCTCTCGTGATTTATTCGCCTATAAGGATGAATAATGATCGATAAGCGGAAACGATTAGATGAGCAGTTCGCTCTGAGGGTGACGAGAGAAAGTGATGCTCCCAGAAGAAAATGTCTCCTTTGCAATGCGGTTGGGCCGTGCAGAAATCAAATTCGGCTGTATTCCAATTGAAGGTGGACCATAGCCTGAAACAATTTTTAAGGCAAGTACCGGGCTTGATGAAATTATTGAGCATAACTTAATAAGTTATGCTGCATAAGTTAGTTTAAATCAGGAGATCTCTATTATTCATAGATTGTTCGTTTAAATCGGGTGATCTCTATTATTCATATGCTATATTATTAAAACTGCGATTCCCACACCACACCATAAATCCCAGAATTTGTTCATCCCTGGTGAACAATTCTCAAAGGTTGTGGATGAAGAAAATTAACTGAGAGATAAAGAATCTTAACCATGGACCGTGGATTACTAACCCAAATCAAACGCCTGAAGCTAAATATCTGAAACCCACGGGCGAAAAAGAATGATAGATGGAATCCATCTCGAAAGTAGTGTTTTGATACTTCCTGTACTCTTTAGTTGAAGTGTACGAGAACGCAAAGGTGACGTATGTGGATGCCAGTGACAGGTCCGTGTTTACAACATAGAGGCGCCACAAGCCCATGGGAACCTTTTAGGGAAGCCCAACCGAGATCGGACTTTTTTTTTCATCCAAACCATCTTTAGACCTTCCCGATCCGTCTCATCGCTCAATAAATTTGTTAATAAGTTGACAAACAGTGCCACGTAGGATATTCTTCTTAGGGGGCACCTGGGCTCTTTACCCCCACTTAGTTTCCCAGCTCGTGAGCGACTTACCAACAACAAACAGATTGAGGATGGGGGATGAGCTCTTAGGTGAAATCGGTTCCCCTTGAAGACCCCAAACAACTTCAAGCCACTTTACCAAGTAAACGTTTCTTTCAACCAGCGCCGACTAATTGCGGTGACCTATAAAAATTGGCTTTTTTCAGGATTTTCATCACATTTAGAGGTATTAATTAATTAATACTATACAGTACAATTTCAGGAGTACAATGATATCAGCATAGAACAATTCAACGTCAATTATTGACTTACGAGAGAAGGTGGGATATGGGATACATCATCACACAACCTACGTACTTACAGTGGTAATCTGGGTTCATATTATAGAAAATTTCCAAATTAAATTTGACCTTTTCTAAGTAGAATTAGACACTTTCCAAGTGGAGTTGGACGTTACGTGATTCGGAGAAAAAAAAAACAACAATAAACAATCGCAACACCCTGTAGGTAATAATAATCTAATACTTAAAGCGGAAATACAAAAAACCAAAAATGAGCAAAGATAGAAAGCAATACAAAACTGGAGATTTCCTGCGAAATGATTGCACTAGTTTTAGTTTTTGGCCAAAAAGTAGTTACGCATTCGTTCCATTTTTAAAGTATTGAAATTCCCTACAACTTCTGTGGTAGGTAGTGAAACTCCGTATACCTGTTGAAACCCCAGACAGAGCTCTGGAAAACAGCCAATTTTCTCCCAAAAGTGCAAATTTTACGTTACGGTAATGTTTCTAGTCTCGTGCCGGCCAAACAAAATGTCATGAGAAAATGATTTGAATACAGAATAATAGATCAAAATGGTGGTTCTATACCGAAAGCGGGAAACCGGTTTTCTGGAACCAACTGACTTGGAATGGTCACGGCGGTTAAAGAGGTTTTATATCATAGTCTTAGGTATGTTTTAATTTCTCAAAAAGTGTTAAATTCTGGGGTTTTGTCGGGCTCTTGTGGATACCAAAAGATTGGTATAGCTCCAAAACTATTCATTCGATCCAAAATATCTTTATTTCGTCTCAAAGCTAGTTAATTTGACTTGCAGACGCCATATATGAAAATTTAATGTTAAACAAGTCCCTTAAAACACACATGCAAGCCGTCTGATAGTAAATTCAACCAGCTTTGGGCTGAAGAAAAGAAATTTTGAATTGGACAGATATTTTCTGAGTCATAGCGAGCAGTTGGCCCCATTGGATTTCACAACAGTACGGGTTTTTTAGCGAGCTGGTATGGTTATTTTAAAAGAAATTTTGGATCGGACGAATAGCTGTAGCCAAAAGAGACCGACAGTTAGTTTTGTTAGTTTTTCAGAAAACCTTTCGTTCTAGATTCTAGAAGCACCGTTCTGGTCTTAAATTGATGCGTAGTAAATTTTCTTCAAATTATTTTCCCATGACCTTTTTGTAGGAACAGTAGTTTGGCCGGTACGAGACTAGAAAAATGACCGTAACATAAAATTTGAAGTTTTGGGAAAAAATTGCCTGTTTTGCACTCATTTAATTTGAATTTATATTTTGTACAGTGTAATTGACTGCAGTCTTGGTCTCTTCTTTTTGTAAAAGTGTACCTATCTCTGGATTTTTCTTTTAAAATACACTTTGTTTTTCAATTTTTTTTTTAACCACCTCTTTGTTACCAAACTACCATGAAACCACCACTGAAATTACCACTTCCTTACTATCGCTCTTGAAAGCAGGCAACCCGCATTTGTGACCCCCCCCCCCCCCACCCCCGTATAATATAAACATACCTTTCATACGAAAAAAGGTGACTAGGCTGTCCAGGGTAACCCATTACCAAATTACCACGACGGGAATGTAGGTATCACGAAAGACACGCGCTGGTATACGAGATACTGACACAGATCTGCGCTGGAGCAGGCTTCAATAGCAAACAGCATCCTTCAACAGCCCCGCAGAAGTGTCTTTCGTGATACTTTCCCGTTCGCGTTCAACTCGTCGTGGTATTTTGGTAATGGGTTACCCTGGAAAGCCTTGTCAACGTTTTCTCTTATGAAATGTATATTTATATTATACGCTCAGGTTTTCAAAGTTTCAAGTTTTCTTAAGTGGTGACAACTTAAGGGACCATAATATTATTATGGTTTCCCCAACCCATATATTCCCTGACATTATCATGTAAATCGGTCCGATATATCGCAGTAACGTATAAGATGAGAAAAGTCGCGGTGAAGGATTTGCGAGAAGAGTCATATAAAAATATTGGAGCTCGGGGTACCACGTCTAGATCACGTCTGTTATTTGATGACTACTCATTATTGCAGGTCACTCGTACTGTTTTAGGTAGCTGTGAGGCCTCAAATCCTTGTCTTGCCCAGTAATTGGGTTTCAAAAAGACGTTTCGATGGGACTCTAGCTGTGAACTTCGGGAAAATTGAAAGGTGCTCAAAAAGTGTATTAACAGGGTATTTTATACTTTCTTATTTATACTCGATACGTTCACTTTATTTCTAAAGTGTCCTTAACTTCCTTAGCATTGTCTAAGTATGTATTACGGGGAATGCCTATGTCCGTGGGAGATCGGTTCATAAAAGTACTCACCTCACACTATTGTTGGATTGAGAGAAAGGAAGCATCGAACAGCAATTTGATGAATATGTCAACAATAAAATCTTCCCATTGAGCACATAACTTCATAGGGATCTACTTGGTGAAACTCCCAACCTGTGAGCTCCCTAGGGAAGACGATTTAAATTTGAGGGCCGATAAGGAGGTGGGTTTATTATCTGTTTAACGTCATTTTTTTCCCTCCTCCGGTTCCTCCGGCTCTGCCGGCCATTAGCCGTGTAATCTACTCTAGATCAGAGATACCGCCGCTGAGCCCTGACATTGACCAGACCACCAGTTCCCTTATACGCTCCTAGGTATTGTCCAAGTAAAGAACCAAGGCGAGACGCATTCAGATACCCCGCCGATGGCGACGCGAATGTCTCAGTACCTCCAAGCTCGATCCCTACCACGCCCCAACTGACTGCAAATACACGTTTCCGGTGTCATTTATTGGGGAAAGAACTTGATACCATCTACATCGCAGACCAGGCTGTCTCCTCGTAACATTGATTGTGTTAAAATGTTTATTTACCCCATAAACTACGAATATAATAAGTCCCCAGATCTCTAATCATTAACAGCAGTGGTTGTAAAATAAAGTAGTGCAACTCAATACCCGTGAATTTCTGTGCGGGAATTGAACAAAAAAACAATTTTCCCTATGACTTCATACCATGTACAATCCTAGTCTGTTCATAGCGACTGCCCATTTAGCTTGATAAAAATAAACGCCAATTTATTGAAAGAAATGTGGAGCAAAGGAATATAAATTTGTATCCAGGAACAGCTTAAATTTTGAAAATCAGTTCCAGTAAATGGCGAAATGATTTCTCAAGTGTTTTGTAAGCCTGCAACGCAAAATTTAAGAACTTGTCCAGTCTTAAAAACCTTCGAGATAGCAACCCAGGTGGAGAGCTGGAGCCCAGCGTCTTCAGACCACCGATTGTCACCATTTAGGAGAAGATAATATCTTTGAGCAGATTCTTTTAATAAGATGGTGCGGCTAACGGCACGGCAGCAATGTCAGTCGAATTTTCCCTCGAACAGCTTCATCAACAGAAATGGGGATTTTCGATGGGATCACGGTTGCAGGACCTCAACTCCTGTGAGCTTTCTGTGGGGTTATTGAAAATAAATCATTTCCAAGACTCGCCTGGCGTCTACAGTGATTTTTAAAAATTCAACTCTTTGCACTGTTCGAATGATAGTTAGTCGGTAGCTTGCTCAATGATGGCCTCGTTACTTTTCCGACTGAATTTCAGGCTAACTTATATACTTCATAGGTCATTGGACGTCTCATAGGCAATAATTTATACCAATATAAACAATTATACAAAAATACTTCGTTCCGAAACATTTTTATGATACAGTTTCATGTTTGGAGATACTTTTCGTTTTTCGGAAATTTAATAGTAGGAAATTTAATAGTTAATCGGTATTTAATAGTATGTGGTTCGAATCAGCTGCTCCTCAGTATCAAAAATGCACTGAAATTGATCTTCTAGCCGTTATTTTGAAGGAATGGCTGGTTGTACATCCCTCCAGGTGGCCTTCACAAAAATCAAAATGAATAAGTTACATGCTGTGAAATGAATAAGTGACATGCTGTGATTTTGAGGTTTTTCGCATTTCAAGTGCACCCAAACAGCAAAGACCACGTTAGGGTGAACTTGTACAGCGAAAAACCTCAACAACACAAAATTTCACTTATTCACTTTTATTTCTAAGCCGATGTTGTATTCGAATCTGTACAAAACACTACACTGTGCATTTACAGTTTTGAGCCTGCCCACCCTCTACTGGCGAAGAGTTTAGGAAGACATGTGCTGTGTTGGGTGCAGATGCAGAATTGTACAGGTGTGCTACGTTCAGAACATTCGACGAAAAAATCGCAGACATGAGCTATCGTCTGACTAGCAGTTGAATTGTATTCAGACAGCGAAAATCTATCCAGACGCATCGCCTGGCATCGCGAAAGTTATCCAGACGCATCGCCTTGATTATTACATAATGTGGATGTAGCTTTCAATAGAGCATCCGATGGCACCTGCTACATTTCTGTATACAAGCAGCTCTATTGGTTCCCTCCTGAAGTTGGCCACGCCTTCCTCCCCACATCGGACACAAACTCTCAGCATCTCCGGTGGAAAGTACCGGCTTCATCAGACTTCTTCGACCCCTACGACCTGTGAATTCTGGAGTAGGTGCAACCTCGACATCAAAACTGAAGAGGCGACGTTCTCCGAACTTTGTTTTCTCTTTGTCACTGTCAGAATTTCGAGCACTAGATCGTCCGTTCTTGAAGTATTTCATTGATGCAGATCAAGCGAATTAGTCGAAGTCGTGTGTATGATCTACGTTGATTGTGAACACTGTAATTATTACCATCAAACCAAGTGATTGTGCTTCAATACCACTGCAGTCGTCCAAACAGTATGATGACTCCATGGACCAACGCCTATGAACCTCCTGCTACACCATTCAGGTATGGTTTGCTTCAAATGTACGTGTTGTAATACTTTGGAGTATTTTCAAAGTACACCTTAATTAACGTAATTAATTGCTTGTTAAATCAAAAGGCAAACTTACATAAAACACAAAACTGATCCAGATTATTCGGATCTCTGATGAGAACCACATGCAGTAGTTATTCTCTAACCATTTTTAACAAGATGTCACACCGACAAAGTGGAATTACTGGCATATCCATATTTTTACGTCAATGAAGAAATCAGAAGATCGTGAATACCTTCATCGCCTAAATGTGTAGTCCACACATCATTTTTCTGTGTATCGCCATGATATTCTTTAATGAAGATATTCGATATAGCAAGTACCTCTATTGACCCTCTAGCCACTCCACAATTACTTCATTCCCTTATTAGGTAATAATTATTACTAGATAGTTCACTGATGTGTAATAAACTTGTTTTCATTTAAGAGCAATCGCTGTCGTTGTGGCAACCTGCACGGAAACAAATCCGGGAAGGAGTTTGAAACCAATTCGAATTTTGAGTTTTGGCATTCAAAATCGAATTTTTGAGCTTTCTATTCAGAAAAGAACATTCTAAAAAACGGAAATTTCTGTTTTTAAAGGGAATTATTGTTAGGGGATGAACTGATATAAGTGGCTTTTGTCCTTAATAATCTTCTGACATTACTTTCTCTCCTGGTGTAAGAATTTTCATAACGGAGGCTATGAAGAAAAGGTAGCATTACTAATCTCATTCAGACCCTCTTCTTATTTGTGGTCTCACGAGCCAATGATCAAATAATTAAAAATCACTTCAACTGTTGAATTGAGCCTACAAACACATCACATAGATACATGAGTAGGGGTTTAGATTACACAGGACTAAATGTATGTAAACGGTATCCACTGTATACCTTTAATGGAAAATGATTTGATTCGTTTTGAATTTGTGAAACCTAAAAATCAACTAAATATCATTGAAAATTACAAGAAAGAACTTCAAATTACTTCCCACTGAGGTAGAGTTTACTTTGATAATTGATATGAAACATGCATGTGAATATACCGATATTGATTATAGTTTGTCTTCGGCATTATTAGAATGGTGTTTGATAGCCAACATAAATATTGAAATTCTGTGAAGATTTATTGCATATTTCGTCGGCCATCAAACCTTCCGGTTACCTTATCAGCACCACATGTGATGTCGTACGAAATAGCGTGATGTCGTCGAAATAGCGAGTGTAGGCATCATTCGCTACACATAAGAACACTTTTGTAAACAGCTTCTCATTGTCAAGTTGAGTTTGAAATGGAGGAAGTTAAATTTGACTGACAAATACGTACAAAACGTCTTAACCTTCTGTTTTTTTTCTAGTTTGCAAACACTGTTATATTTTTCTAACGGTGAAATAAGTGAATCCTCAAATTGGAGAAGAAACAGCTGTCTATTGGGGTCATTATTGTAGTGTTAGGTTTTTGGTCTCTAAATTCGATTTCATGGATTTTAAATAGAACATTGTAACACGTACATTTCATTGTTGGTATAGTGTCAAGGACATATTGAGTATGCCGTACAGTAACGATCCAGGGAACCCCGGTGATACTCCGGTGATGGGCTACATGGCACCGTATTCGTTCCAACAATATCCGCCAACCGAAGAGTACAACACCTACGTTGACCACATGGACTACTGGAACGAACCTATACACGAATGTTTTGTTCAAGAAACCCCACCTTGCACACCAACTGGCAACTCAGGTGAAATACAATATGTACTTCTCCTTATAGATTAAATTGTGAACACGCCTTGTTCAGCAGTTCGAGCGTCAATTCCGAACAGCTGAACAGATTTGAGTCCAGTTGTTGAAGAAAACTATCAGCAAGTTACTGATTCAAACTTTATTGCGCTCATGTAAACAGATATGGTTGGGGAAAAAATCTGATTTCCTTATATTTTATATTATTCTAAAGGAAAAAACAAGACTGGCATATAAAACACCCTGATGAGGATTTTTAACAAAAATTGAGTACATGAAAGAATACCTATGTAATTTCCTGATTATGGGATTATTCGTTCTAAAGGGGCACTCAGGGCTATAAGGAAAAAATTATAAGAATAATTGGGAATTTACAAAACATCGTTTACTCGTTGGAATTAATATTTTCTCACCAAATCGCAAAAATGGCCATTACAATAATCTGACAACGGTTTAGAAAACATTAAAGCCACCTTTTAATACAGAAGTATTTTGACAATGGCAAAAACTTGAAAGAATCAGCCGTTCAGTCTCGGCCACTTCCACCAAAAATGTTACAAAAAATTAAATGTTAGCACCTCACCATCCAATAATAGTAGTTTTGTGGCACTTCCGACCCGAAACGAAGAACCAGGAAAAAAAATTGCATGGTTCTTAAGAATGGAATTGGCTCACTTACTCACTGAGGGACAACCCCTGGCTCACCCCTTTCTCTCAAACCATATCGTCTTCTCCCAACCTAATCTTCTAATAGTCTAGAGTTTACTGAGATGGATTTCATAGAATGGATGAATGATTGCTAACGTGATAACTTAGGTTACGTTGGGATGCCCTAATCCGTCCCTTTCAATGAAAAAAAGACAGACCTTCGTGACGGGACCTGCGTGAAAATGTCCGTAACTTTATATATTTGCAACTGTTTCAACGTGAATTCAACTGTTTCAACGACGTTATTTTCACCCAAGGTCCGTGTTCATCGTCGCCCCCGTACACACCCAACGCTCTGAATCAATGGTCATCGCCGCCGCACACACCGTCGACGAGTTTCAACAGCCTGCAGTGCTCTCAGCCGTCCGTCACTTCTCACCACGTTCAACAACTTTCATCGATTCCCATCCCATACAGAGACGAACTATCATTGAGTAAGTAAGCAATTCTTGTATCATTCAATCTTTTTAATTTCCTCATTCTAATAATTTCCTCATCTAAGACTCAAATCGAAAAAGTTGCTGGAATCCATGCGTGGCCGGACATGCACAAATGTTGGTGGCAAATGTTTTGGGCGATTTAGAAGAAAAGTTAATCACAGCTAGAATTCAGAGGAAAATGAGCCAGAAAAATAGGTTCAAAAAACGAATAAATTATTGAAGATACTCCGGAAGTCCCGCAATAAATTTAATACTTACAGTTTATGAATCGCATTTTTAGACAGCAGTAAATAATTGTCAAACACTACCTAGTCACCATGATATCTTAACCACGAGATATAGTATTGCCGCCTACCTACAAATGGACAGTTCCGTTGAATATCGCCTAATCACTGCAGGCCATCTCCACACTAACAATCTTGTAATAACTGATTCATAGTCTGTTATTTACAGAACCCAGCCAAAGTGTAAAGAAGAATGAAATGCATTCCGGCCAGACGAACAAGAAATCAAACAAAAACAAATCCAAAAGAAAACCGAGAGTCCTCTTCACGCAGGTAGGTCGTTTCAGAGCAAACCCGTTATATTGGTATTACTGTGAAATGAAATTGATTGTGGTCAAGAAGGTTGGAAGTTGGAGGACTTACAGTTAGCCGAATATTTGAAGTACGTCCTGCAGGACGTACCTACTTCAATAATTCGGCCATGGTAGGCCTCTTTATCCTGTCGCGGATTACGAGGCACTCACTTGTACTCGGAGCAAGAAAACTGGCAACAATCCAAGTGGCTTTTCCGATTAGATGAGAAGGTGGCTGAAGAGCCAGAATTCATGTTCAGTAGTTACTTGAGTAGGAGGAGCGACCGGGTAGCAAACCACTTGTTGTCCTGAGGTGGATCTGATGCCTAATTCTTCTTGTAGCAATGCTTATCATTCATAATAAAGATCTATTCAGGTAATACTGTTAATATTCCGTTATATCCCCCTGCCCCACTCGTGCATGTTAATTTTGCTTTTGACTTGATGCCTCGAAAAGCAAATATAAAAACCTCACCATTTCCCCTTTCAATTAAATACCCGCCCATGACGCCTCGAATGAGATAGGTACTGTTTTTAAGACCTCCGGCCAATGAGTGAAGAGGGTGATCTACGTCACCCACTACTTCATTTTTTATAAAATGAATATTAATAGTGACCTTTTTACATGTACCACGAGCATACAAGAGATTTTAGGTTCATGCGGTTCATAAATCGTGTAAGATTATTTATGGTTTTTTACGTAACTTCGAAAATTCGTTCATTAGGCCATGCCGCATAACTAGAACTTTATAGTTAAGATGAGCTCAACAGTCTTAACCACATGTGGGGGGATGCCGCACCCTTGACCACCGAGCTCGCGTTAGCGATAGCTAATGAGGTGTGACATAAAAACACACAGGCAACTTCGAAAATCCCTTCCCGAAAAGCCGTCAACGCTGACCAAGGGTAATAGCAAAAAGTGCTCCTCTCTCCTCTTACCGAATGAGTTTTTAATTCTCCAAACAGATCCAACCGGAAGAGAAACGTCAAAAGTTTAACACGTCAGCTAATTTGAAGTTTACGCCTCGAACGAGCTTGGTCTGCATCATTTCTTATGGGATAGAAACAAAATATGAAACACATCAAACGCTTTTGTAGATCATTCTGTCAAACTAACAATTTTCAAATGATGGTATTTGACTTCAACTAGAAAATTCCGCCTGAAGGGGCATTTCCTATATCTCCATATTTTTTATCTATAAAATATATCCACAGCGTAATAACCTTCTTTTTTTCAATCAATTCTTTCCCAAGATGTAACTCACGCAAAATCAAATTAATCCCAATTTGGAGATTCAGACGTGGCACAAGGTTTCGTCTTTCTACTCTGAATTAAATCATGATATTCGTTTCGGCAGCTCGTGGTCGTACAATGTTTGACCAAAATTTACAATTGAAGACCATAGGGGAAGAATGGTGTTTGTCCAATACTTTTGAATATTGAGATGCGCTACCTGTTGCTTTTCTTCCAGTACTACCAAATGGTGACACCTAAAGGGGGAAAACGGTCCAGTTGTTTGTTTTTACACGAAGAAAATAATCCATACCGGTGAAGAATGTTCTGTGAACTTCGACCCATGCTTTCACAGCCTTCTTCTTCTTCGTTTCCTCTTCAATCGTTTACTTTTCGCGAAAAAAAGAGAAAGAAAACTGGCAGAATGACTGAAGTATTAAAAATTTTAATTTTATGGCCAGAGGCTCGGAATATTTAATATTCCGAGCCTCTGGCCATGCTCGGGTCCCGAACTGTTGTAAGCAATAACAGTGCTGAAAATGTTCTAGATTCCGAATAAACCGCATTTTAACCCATTTAGAGTCGTTGACTGCTGACGAGAATTCGAATTTCTCAATTGGACAGATCACTTGTCTGGTTTTAACACAAACATCAGACAAAAAATCAAGAGTCGAATATTTCGTTCAAAAATGCCTACTTTGGCAGCTTCACCCAACGACGATCACCGATCAGAATGCGTATTCAGCCTGGGCATCCTTAAAATCCACGCCCGCGAAATTCATGGTATCGTTCCCAAGAATAGACTCTGTACTACAAAAGTTCCTATTAAGGCGGCCAAACACCAAAATTTGCAGTTCCTTCAAAGGGAGTTCTACGACAATCTTACTGCGGAAGCACCCAATTTCAGCGAAGAAGTTCTCGTTGGTGACGAGTTGTAGGGAAAAATTGTTGGTGTCCTCATCGTCCTTCACATTTTGATTTTTTTAAAAATAAATACTGGGAATTTGATGATGAAATTCTGTACAATAATTAAAAATAGCTTGCATCATCTGCTCATATTTTCATTTTCTTAATTTTATCAAACCCTTGGCCTCAGGAACGTTTTGAATCAGCTTTTTTGGACATGCATCATTCTTCTCCCGTGGTCGTTGGCTAGCAAATCCACTAAGTCATTTTTTTCACTTTTCGGTTTTTGGGTACTCCTATGTATTTTTCAACGCCCGATCGATTGGTGATGTCAATTTTGAGATCAAAACCGTAGTATCAATGTAATTGACGAATCACCAATCGATCGGGCGTTGAAAAATACATAGGAATAGCCAAAAACCGAAAATTGAAAAAAATGACTTAGTGGATTTCACTTGTATGCCGACGTGGTCTTCGATGGAATAACACCATTTCGCAATGTTTTAAAGCTTTGTTTTGTGTGAGTTATTCAAATGTTGATAATAACACTTACTGTGTTTTAGAAAATATTCGTTTGACTCCACTTGAATAAATGATAATAATTAGCTAAAAAGTTCCAGTTTTCCCTTCATAGAATTTTCGCAGAGAAGAATATTAAATCAATATTTTCTCCCTTTTGATCAATGATTTAAACGTTCGCCGTTGAGTAAGAAGGAATGATCAATCAAGGTTTTATCCTCACTCAAGATAATTTAAAGGGAAATTTTATTTACTATTCCCTCATAGAAAACTTTAATAATTATTATGGACTCATTACGAGTAGGTATGGGAAATATTTTGAAAAATCAGCTTCCTCTGACATTGCAGTATTGAAACAAAAATTATATTGGCACTTGAAAATCAATTAAAAACGAAGTTAAAACAGTTTCAGATAGTAATTGTACTGGTGAATACATTTTGATGGAAATAAGTGGCAAAATTATGACATAATACATTGTATTATCGGAGAATCTAAAATTGCAAGGAAATGATTAGGACAGGAACAACTTGAATATTTCCTACAGAAGAACGGAAAAAACAGGGGAAGCTAAACTTCGCTCTAATACCCGCCCATTGGAGCGTAGACTGATGTCCTCTACACCAATTCGTCTTCTCCCTTCGGGAATGAAACTAATAAATTATTGCAGGCGCAGGTTCACGAGCTGGAGCGACGGTTCAAGGAACAACGGTACCTATCGGCGCCAGAGAGGGACCACATGGCAGCTTCCATCAAGCTGACATCGACACAAGTCAAAATTTGGTTTCAGAACCGCAGGTACAAAAACAAGAGGCAAAAAATCGACGAGCAGTCGACGACGCTACCGTCTATCGCCAGTACTCCAACATGCTGGGACACTCCCTATCAGGTGAAGACATACCTACCATTTAATTTTTTTGTTTCCATTTGAGGAAAAAATATTGGTACACCATATTTTGAAATGTTTGTTAAATACGAATCCGTTTTATCGCATTGTGACTGCAACTCAGAATTATAACAATTTATATTTGCATGTATTCCCAGACGATATTTGACTTTGGCAATATTAAATAATCCTTAATATCGATTAATAGTCAATGCGAAATTATAAAGCATTTTAGAGATCTGCACAACTTTGAATAATAAAAAATTGGAAGAATAGGTCAATTTTGTGGTTTTGTATACCAACTGGTCGGGATCGTTTTTATTGCCAACAAAAAAGGGACTGTTATCCAAGAATATTTTCGCTCTAAAAAATTGCCGAAACCGAGTTCTTCATCATTTAGAAAGTCCTGAAAATTGGAACAAGTTCCATAAAATCAACATCCTACAACAGTAATTTATAAAATTATAGGATTTTATGATACGTGTAGGATGAGAGTTCTTTTAAATTTTAGCCCAAAAATGAGATTATTGTGTCACGTTGCGTCATGGGAACTTGTCATAATCATTTCTATCTTAGATTTGCCGTTATTTAAATAGGTACACAAAATTATTTAATAATGATACGCATTTAGTAAATATTTCACATCGAGGTTTTCGTGTTTCAGCTTCCATACCCACCGCTCATCGCGCAATCTCAACAAGACGAAGTTTACTTCCCCACCAATATCAAAGAAGAGTATCTCGACCGACCACTATTTTAATCACCGAAAAGTGTTCGGAATTGTGCAAGAAATGAGGGTTTGTGAACCGAGAGGATTTCAAAATTAAAATTGGAGTCTTCGAAGAAATGATGTGTGGAAATGCATCATCTCGAATTGAAAATCGGGTTCTCCCGCCACTCACTAGTCAAAGTCGCCTTCGTGTCCCCACAAATCATCCTAGGCCAATCTCTTGAAGGCCCATGTGTTGCTCGTGGGAGTCCAGCTCTTAGGGTAACAAGTAGTAAGACGTGGGTGACGGAAGACCCAGATTTTCAGGTTATCAGCCTCGGTTTTTAGAAGGGAAAATCTAAAAAGTACGTCCCCTTCTTAAATATACGGTTTTTAGTCCGAAAGGTGCTACTGGACTATATTTATAAGGTCACTCTCCACTCGACCCTCAAGTAATATTTTTCAGTTTGTTATTTGTTTCTGTTTATTTCATAGTGAGACACTGTGAGTGCCAAGCTGATTATAAATTCCCCAACAAACGCAGTAAAAAATATAGTCAATACTGGTGCAACATTGAAGTTAGTGTAGGTTGTCGTTAGGGATCGAGAGTTCAGGATTCCATCTGGCAGCTCCCCATACGTTCTAATTTCGAATAGCGGCGGACACTATTATCTCATTCAAGTACGTTATACATAATCAACATGTGTCGTATCAATGTTCAACAAAATCCCAACATTCAAGTAGGTATGTTTTCCTACATCGTTGTACATCAATGTATCAAATCGAAAACTGTTACAAGTATAATAACAAAATCTTTTAGTAACATGAATTTGTGTTTTAACTCTAGTAATGTAAGCGAAAATTTGAATTTCTTGTTAATACGAGTATATACCTACCTAAGCTATGAATTCAATTCAATTTCTGTGATAATGAATTAAAAAAAGACTTAGTAATTTGCAAGAATTCTATTTATGAAACTGTGTACATCTACTTTGTAAATAATAATGTTTTGAATATTTTATTAAAACATAGATGCAAAATAATGGTATTATTCCAGAATGATCGATTGACACATTTCATGTCAAATAAATAATTAATTTATCATTTTATTTATTTGCTTAATTTATTCTTGCATATTGCCCCAACAGGTTTTTTTTCAACTTAACAACAAAAATATGTGATATGCCCCCAAAAAACACTAATAAATAAATGTGTCGTAATAATAACGTCACCATGGCGCCAAGGGGAGATTTTGAAACGGATACGGTGCTTGTGAATGATATTTGCGAGATTTTTACACGGAGTGTTTTTTGTGGGATTATTTATTGCCGACGTCGGTAGGTACAAGTAGAAACTCCAGTTTTATAGGTACCAATACAAATTAATTCTAAATAATAATTCATCGTATGCAAATTTTTAATTTAGCATTCATATAAATATAATAACTTTTTCCGGCTGCTGCAGAATGATATTTGTGAGGCTGGGTGATTTTTACACGGAGTGTTTTCGGGGGGGTCGAGATATCGTGCTGAAATGTTTGTGGCAATTGGACAATAATGCTGGGTTACGCCTTGACAACTACTATACTATTGCAAATTCATGGCTCTCGGAGGGAGCCGTGACGATATGTCAAAGGATATAAAAAAATACTATCATACTCATTGTCTTAGTGGACATGTGCTGTGTTTAGAAGTTACAGTCTTCTTTGTTTACATTCGAATGACATTAGAAAAACTCATATTATAATAATTGCAAAAATGTGTTTCACATCAAATAAATATTACATACATTAAATCAATAAATATTTAATTAATTAAGTTGATAATACTAAACGAAAGTAATAATGTTGCTTGATCATTGCGTAGTATCACAAACGAAAATTATACGTTGCAATTATACATTGCATACATATGTTTTACATCAAATAAATAAATATATAATTACTTCAGGTCATAATACTAAACGAAAGTAATAATGTTGCTTGATCATTGCGTAGTATCACAAACGAAAATTATACGTTGCAATTATACATTGCAAACATATGTTTTACATCAAATAAATAAATATGTAATTACTTCAGGTGATAATACTAAACGAAAGTAATAATGTTGCTTGATCATTGCGTAGTATCACAAACGAAAATTATACATTATAAAATATTAAGTGAACCTTTTACCTCCCAGCTATGTGATGTGCTAATGTGTTTCATAATAAAACACATTTGATACATGTTGAAGATTCCAACAAATCATCCATTTAACGGATGATTCCTTTAATAGAACATTTCCGTTCTTTTAAGGGAATGAACTGGATTGTTAGTGTTTTTTAGAGGAATAAGGTGAAAGTTGAAATTTCCATTCCACAGAAACAAAAAGTTTGATTAATCCGACCTGAAGGGGAAAAGCGAAAACTGAAGTACGTAAGCAAAGAACTCAATCTACGAGGTCTAGAAGCGGTTTAAAATCACAATGAACATGGAAATCCCAGCTTTCATACGAGTCACAAAAAGTGAGTTATGAATTTGTCTCATTCTATACAAATCGAGGATCAGTAACAATACTTATAACACTGTTGATGATGATTTCGTCAGGGCGTAGGTGGTATTTTTTATTATTCTGAGCCCTTGGTGAGGATGTACCAGATTGTAATTGTATGTTGATCAAGTGCACATTTTCTACTGGGTTTTTTTTCAATTTCAAACTCTGAGATCAATTGACAATACCGCTTCTTATCGTCAATATCCATTATCAAGGTATGTAAGTCATGTTGAGAGTCTATCAATTAAGGTTGGTACTCGGTGGTCACACGGCAGTTGACAAGTCAATATTGTCCTGGGACGATCCTGCTGGGATCCGTGGGGTATGGGCGTAGTACGGTTGCGCATGCGCACTTCTAGCTGTGACTCTCGGGAACACGTATCCCACAGGGTAGGAATGCGCCCCTTCGTAGACGTCTTCCTGAGTTTGCGTATGCGC
Source organism: Stenodema calcarata (assembly GCA_963920205.1). NCBI lineage: Eukaryota > Metazoa > Arthropoda > Insecta > Hemiptera > Miridae > Stenodema > Stenodema calcarata. The sequence continues at coordinate 13,748,402 of OY986053.1, read as the reverse complement.
CAATTGCACCTGTAGGGACGTACACCTACGAGTCAGTACGATTTTCTGTTTCCAAATTTTCATTTCTTTTTCAGAATAATTACCAATAATGGGCAACAAATATGAAAGCTGGGTTACCTGTAGAATCGTCTAAACCTTTATCAAGTACGTATCGAATTTCAACATAGAGTTAAAAAAAATTCAAAATGCATGCAGAAATGTCTACTAGACAGATTATTAAATAGTTGAAGCTCTACTAGATCTACTCGTAGTACAGCGAGACCAAAAACCATCATTGAACCATGCTGATAAGTTTCAAAGTATTTGAGCGCCCACATCGAAAAGTAAAAGAATCAAGAACCGTTAAGAAAGAAGTTCCCAATAATCCCAAAGAAAAGAGTTGAAAATGAGATTTTAGGGGTTACAAGTAGTTAGGTAAGTCCAGAAATGATTCCTACATCTGTTCGTATGATTTGAAAAGGACAGGAGGAGGAAATCGGAAATTGAAAGTAAAGTTTTGGATCAAGACTAACTTACATCATCTCTTTTTGATGCATCAAGGTTTGAGAAGATCCTCCCCCACTACTGAAAATAAAACAACGTCAGCTTCTTGTAAAAATCTTCAAACAATACTTCAAAATTACGACAGCTGATCCGGATTGTTTATTTGTTTATTCAGTATATACTTACGGAGATTCTTGGCTATATCAGATCGCACCTACATACACGAACGTTAAGAAAGGTTGAGAAACTCAATATTTCTGAATTTTTACAAATCTACTAAAATTCGTGAAAAGTGCGTTTTACGATAAGAAGGCATAAGTGACTCCGCTCCTCCTCCAAATCCTGAACTTCATCGCGCCATTTCCACTATAGTCTTTGAAATCCCAAAACGAAATACTTAATGTTGGAGAACCAAATTAGTTTAATCAAAGTCATACGGTCCATCGAGTTGGTTCCTTCTCAACTATTTCACTCAAACAGCTAAAATTCGTGACACTGCGATCAAGGGGAGTCATTGAACCATCACAAGACTATTCCGCTATCCTCACTTTGATCCCAAGTTCTCGACTGTTCTGGATGGTTAGTCACAGCAGTTTCAACTATCGGTGCATACATATTAGTGAGTGCGGTTTATCGAATCATAGAAACAGTGAAACATTATAACGAATTACAAATGCAAAATTAAAGTTGAGTTTAATAAATGGCCAAACTCTTGCGGGCCCTCTACGTTGTGCCCAGCCCCTTTACAGACAAAATCACTCTTCTTAAAACAAGTGATTAAAAAGCAAAAAAGTTTTCCCGTTAATTATATAAGCACTTGTAAGGACCACGTATTAAATGAGTCCACCCTCAGTTTTTTCAGCCCTCAATCACTCAATTCATTTAATTAATAAGTTGAGCTGAAGATATACAGCAACATGTGGGTACTTCTGGTGGAAAATCACAGTTAGCAAACAAGCATAGTGAAACTTCTCAAATGTTAAATAAGTCATTTGAGTGATTTTAGCGTTTACTCACGTCTTCTGGAATTTTTGACTAAACCATTTGCCTGCATTCAGGACCTCGATAACTGGCACTGGTCATACAGATCTAATTGTTTACTTCGTTAGGTGTGATACTTATCGTTACCTGATACACTCCTTTATCTTCCATTCAAAGAATGTTTAAATAGCCTAAGCTAGATAAATGAAGAATTATCGCGTTGTCCCCATTCTGTACGAGTTATCGAGGTCCCGTAGTAAATCTCATTTACTTAGGCCCTCCTCCCACCTTCCTGGATGTATTGGATATGTTGAGGTGGGTCGAACGGGTTAGGAAAAGGTGGCTCGGGGTCCCTATTAGGGTCGTCAGCCCCCGTGCTTCCCCAGAACCCTTCGGATTGGAAGTTCACCTGAGGGCGGCGAACGATGTCATAGACGGGCGACGCGGGTGGCGAGTTGTTGCCGATCAGGTTCCGGGTCAGCATCGCCATCACCAGGCTGACGATCGAGAGGGTCATCGCTTTGCCGACGAGGGCTGATAGAAGGGCGAAGGCTATTGCGAACACCGTGTATATCGACAGGAACTTGAACTTTTTCCCTCGTCCTGGAACACAGTTAAATATTTGAATGAAAATGAGCGCATTCTATATTAAATCTGCCAAAAATCTTCTCTAATTGTATAATTATATCGTCGGATAGGTAGTACTATAGGTAGTTTCGTCGGAATGACACATAAATATACATATCTAGGGTGTCAGGGTTAAAGTCGTACCACCGGCCAGGGTTTGATTCTACAACTAATTTGTGATAAAAAGTGTCTCATAACTTTTTTTTGTACCGCTTAAAATCCGACTTTTTTCAATTTTAAGATTTTTTCGTGTCACTAAAATGGCTATAAGTCCCTCATTTTTCAGTCAAAATTCAAATGTGATTATACCGTTGATAAGAGCGTTAAATTTCCTACCTCCATAGTGCTAAATGAAACTTCTGAAATAAGATTCATGTATTAAAAAATGAGCTCGAATAGTAAAGTACCTATTGAAAATCTCGGAAATGAACAGTTTTTTCAAACGTTTGTAAGCCTAACTGAATCTACTCGTTAATGTCCCACTGTAACTTCCATAGTTGTCCCAAAAGCTCAGCTTTCCAAAGGTATGATCAAACAATTGTTTACAGTGGACTCATGGTGTAAAATCCTCGTTTCCATTGCCAAAATGTTTCCAGATGATTAGGTCCGTTTAGTGAAATCAGTCGATTCAAGTGCACGAAATTGCACCCTTAACTTTCAAAACTATGAGCGACTTAGTTAACCTTCATCCGCTCGCGCTGGCGGCAGATTGCCGCATTGTTCAAGAGAAGTGTTCTGAAGCAGCTTACCGCACCGCGAGCGCAAGTGTGACTCAAAGGAGCGCCAGTGCGACTCAAAGGAGCGCAAGTGCGACTCAAAGGAGAGCAAGTGCGACTCAAAGGAGCGCGAGCGGATGAAGGTTGTATCTAAGTTGTGCTTCAATTAATTCACGTATATGTCATTATCATCAAACCATATTAAAAATGAATAAATAAAATAAAATAAATTTAGTTGTATAATCGAGGGTGAAGTTGAAACATGACTCTAACTAACTCTTTTTTTGTTGCCAAATTGGGTTAGAAGAGGTTCTGCTAGCAAATTATAGCAAATTTCTAGCCGAATCGATTGGCGACGTTAGTTTTAGCGTTTTCTCGCCAATAAAACAAAGGAAACGAGTTGTAGCAACACTGCCGATCTCTAACGTGATATCAACATGACACATCTTAACCTGCTGCAGCGTCTCAAAAACGAGAAATCCGTTTTTCTGTGTCTTCTGTAAAATCAGGGAAAATGAGTTAGGTCATGTTGCCACTCCACCCCCGATATAGTAGGTATATAATACAACTGTTTGTTAAACCTGTAGCCGAAGGTGAAGGCTCGGTCGTTTGGGAAGAGATGTAGCTTAGAGCTTGGTCGTTATAAACGGACACGTGAAGGGTGAGAGACTTGAGGAAATCCGTGAAGGTCTCGGCTGTTGAGTTTTTCTTGACCGCGTTGGACGAGACGGATACGCCCGGCAAGATCTCCACGGGCGGCGTCTTGGCGAGAAGTCGGAAAAAGCCGCTCATATCGGCCTCCGCGCAACCCGCCGTGTACCGCATTCTGCATCCCTGTTTGGACAGTTCCAGACAGTACTTACTCATTTCAAATACGTAATGGAAGACATCATAAGAGGTAACATCGTGGAACCTACTCGTACAGCCATTTATAGAACCACCTAAGTACTACAAACTTTTGAATAAATGCTGACAAAGCATACTCCATTAACGCCGAATGAGGCACATACGGGGAATTAATTTTCAAAGAGCATCAAGTTTGTATTTCATGTGAATTAATCATTTTATGACCTAAATATTTTCCAAATCAATAAGTAAACTGGAATAAGGAAAAATGATCACATTAAGGCCAAACCTCAATGCGGCCTTGACAAGAGGGATCAAGATTACAAGTTACACATCAAATAGCAGATTATAGAGTTAATCTGTTTTGCAATGTCTTCCCAATAAAACACACTTTGTTACGTTTATAGCTACTGTTGTTTCAACATCACGGTAGAGGCCACGTCATCACTGATGACTCATCAGATTCAGAAGACAAACAATTTTCGTCCACCACCTTTTAAATTTGTATTAAATATCAATACAAATTGAAAAGGAGGTGAAGGTGAGCAGGAAGTTGTTTTAGTCCAAAATGTATAACTACACGATGCAGTGAAGAAGGTGGTGGAGCAGAGGAGGAAGCTGTTTTCCCTACTAATAACTACTCAATGCAGTTAAGGTGGCGGAGGTGAGGAGGAAGTTGTTTTAGCTACTACTTAATGCAAGTAAGGTTATTAGGTTATAATAACCTAATATTAGGTTATTGTGACGCGTAGGATTAATAGATATTTGAATCAAATTCGTGCTTTTGTGTGACAATGAACTGACTTACATTTTTGCATAAATAGTAATTAAATCGTATGTAATCATCCAACAATGAAAGCCAAAATGTGATCATACCCTCTGTGGAGGAATGCTGCCCAAATAGTGTCCTTCCACCTTGAGAAGCACCCCGTCAATTTGGTATAAGCTGGTATAAGATTTAAGTATTTTATAGTAAAAGTAAAACCTACCCGTCACTATATTCACCAGTCAAATAGGAGGGAACAGAAACTTTTCAAGATGTTCACCAAAAGCGCGCCAACGTACACAAGTAGACTCAGTTTGAAAGCTACGGAAGCCAAAATGATATCGAGCATATCGTGAAGGACTGTACTCACTTCTCGTGAAGTGCTGTTCTCTGGGGGTGACGCGACTTCCGCCAACGAAAACGCTAGGAGCGTCAACAAGATCGACAACGGCGCGATGGTGTGCATTTTCGTCTGGTCCACCGTCCCGAGCTACGGCCCTCTTTATAGACGCCGGGGGCGGTGGGAGGCGGCATTTGGAGCGAATCTCCAGTCAACCACTCCAGAAGCCACTTTCGGTATCGAAAGAAATCAAGGAATGGCCTTCGTACTGTGTGGTTGACAGTTTAGAGAGGTAATTATCCTCCACAAAACGTCTAAGGATGTAAAGTGGTTATATGCATTTTTTCCTTTAATAATCTATTGCGATTTGATATATTAGTAACATAACAATTGAGGTTTGCCCCATCAAGTTAATTTCCTTTAATATGAGGGCCTATAAAACTCCATATGCTTAAAAACTCTAAAGCCCAGTAACCACCAGTACATATTAACTACATTAACTACATATTAACTACATTGTTACTGTGTGCTATCCCCTGTTCAAATCCCCTATGTGACATTTACTTCATCTCATCATATGTCCACATGAATAGGGCCCAGTTCCTGGGCGGAAACGTCGTGTAATAAAGACCTTCACAACCAACGACTAGTATTTGGTCATTCAACGCATCCATAATTACATTAATCACAAGAACTTCCGGTGTTTAATCGCACGCTGCTTTACCACTTCGATCCCCCCCTCCTCTCTGAGAGCGAAAATTGAGATCAAATATGATAGTTGTTGTCCGGGCGAAGCCCAGCCTTCATGCCCAATGGCCACCAACTTTTCGACACGATATCTCGATTTTACAAGATTGAGACACTCCCCAAATTTCGAAGAGTCACTCAATAAGTGTCAATAAGCAAAAAGCAAAATCACACGAACAAAATTGATTTGGCCATGTACAAATAGGAGTTAGGTAGACATTTAGTTGCAGTCAATGATTCCCTAAACTCTATAGGTACCTATGCAATAGAAATAATTAAATTGCTAAAATTATCATGACCTCATGACCCCCCCCCCCCTAAAATCAAAGTCTGGATCCGCCCTGTCGCTGACAGATTTCATGATGAGGTCTCGATTTGCCAAATTAAGATGGAGGGAGCATGGAATTAAGGTAAAAGAACAATTAAATATAAAGTTCCAAAAAATGTACAGGCTACTTGTTAGGTGTTCTGAACTATCAAAACATAACAAATTGTTCATCTACAAGCAAAAACAAACATGTGAGGACTTGCGGTATCCAGCTCTGGGGCTGTACTAAAAATACAAACTTTTCAAACAGATTATTCAAAATTTTCAGAACAAGGTATTTAAGAGTAGGTAGGTATTGTCAACGCCTCTTGATGACCCAGAATGATTACCTCATATGAATTGGCGTGAAATTGATCAACTCCCAAAAATATGACCCGTGTTTAAACCTGCTCTCTTTACTAAATTTCGTGTCTCATTTCCGAACAGGGTCCACATAGTTATACAGATTCCTTTCTACAATTTGCAGCGCGATTTCCAGACCTGTCGGCCTGTTGACTGAAGAGAGCTCCTCAACCCCGTTTACCCATTTCTCGGCTAGTCTCCACGTGTAAGCTGCTTATATTTATCAGTTATTACAGTAACTGTAGATTACAGTACCTTACTATAATAATCGCTGTAATTACATGTTCTTACCATGGCGAGATTATGTTTAACAGGTGAAAATGGACGTTTAAAAACTTCTAATGGATCAATGGTGTCAGAGCAGACGACTACCTACGGTCCTAGTTCATGGGAGGATCATCATACGCTGTGGTACGTCTTCCTATCTCAGCTGTCCCAAATCCTCCCACCACTCTCGAACCCGTCGTGTTTCAAAGTTTCAACCAACGTAGAATCAAAGTTTCAATCAACCTGGAATCCAAGAATCCTCGATGGTACCTCTCAAGTACCATCCCAATTAGTACGATTCATTTAGCTATGTTACCTATGTGAACAAACATGGACAGCCTGAGACGAATTAATTGGGATAATGGTACCAATCGTGTTCAGGTCGGTATGTACACTATAATATATATTATGTACTCAAGTACACCTCTCTCCTGCGAAACGAGAATCCGACTATAGGCTACCTCTTCGTTCTGAAGCTCATAAGCGTTAATTTGATCCTCCGGAAGGGCTAATCCCCGGATGGGGATTACTTTAATATAAATGTCAATACGATCGGAGGCACGAGGAACGGGAGTAGGTACCCTCGATCACATGTGGAAAACGGAAATCCTACTGTCGGGTATCCTAGATCTACTTAAATCTGTGAGGTTGTCGGATCCTGGGTTAATTAATTTATGTTGAAGGCTACTATGCTCGTTAATAGGCGTATGCAAACAAAATTCATCCCACGGGATACCTCACAAACAGTTCTTCGCATCCGTTCATGAACACATGTTGTTATGCTAGTTGATGTTGTTGATGCGTCCTACGCAGCTGCAACGCGAATATCTTGATGTTACGGTTCAATGTTGCCAAATCATACAATGCCTGATATGCAGGGGATCGAGACATCGTTTCTTTACCTTCAAACGAGCAACGGGGCGGCATTTGGAGCGCATCTCCAGCGACTACTTTCGTTCTCGAAGAAAACATTTGGCTCGACAAAGCGTCGACATCTGGGATAAACTGAGGAGACACATCTGAACGGCTCCTCGATTGGACGTGGTTCATCGCGCAGAAAGCTCCAAATGTTTGGAGAAAACATGCTTTGGTGGTTTTTTCAGGTAACTGCAGGAATTTCCAATGCTACAACTGAGTAATGATTGATGAATACTTCCAATAGATATCATTATAATAACCTAATTATATTTAATATTATCCACACCTCATGGGAGTTTGGCGAACATACAGAAATGTTTCAATGGATCTAAGCGACAGTCGATTCTTCAAATATCACGAATTAGCTCGTTTTGACGATCCCTGTACAGAATTACATTGAATATGGTCACGAAATATCATTCAACACGTACCAACTGATGTCCAGAGCTAATTTTCATGGGATTATGAGGGTTAGTATACGCCCCCGCTAGGCAATTCGTACAACCGTCGTGCCAATTCTAGTCAGTTTAGTAAGCAAACATCTTATTAATTTACACAGCTCCACATGTGGATAAATATCGAATTTAGGAGACCAGAATTGTGTATTCCGATCTATTATTCGACGCTGAACCCGAATCTGAGGTCAAAAATGTCGTGCATCCCCAAATTTATTCTGGAGGGGCAAAATCAATCCGTTTTCAGTCGGTGCAAGTCAGAAACACTGCTTCGATATTTGCAAACCTTCCAAAGGGATGGATCCACCCCCCGCATCGTATTTCGAGACCTAAACACATAAAACGGCGGCATAAAACTTATATTATAAGTTTTTGGATCACCATTGCTTGAGGATTGAGGGGTCATGTTTTGACATTCTATTGACGTTTTTTGTGCTATGTTTTACACTTGTTCACGGTCGACCTCTTAATTGGCTGGCTGGGTGGCGTTTATGCTTTTCTTTACTCTCCCTTTTCAAATATCAGCAGTAATCCGCCATCATGTGCTCATCTCATTTCCCTTCATAGATTTCCAAGATGTCATGAAAGCGTTCGCCTTGCTCGACGCCCAAGTTTTCTGGAAACCAATGTAAATGGGCATGCAAAAAATGTACCTACTCTCAAACTCCTCCTACATCCTAGTTTTTGGAAGTTATCCAACATAACTGCAAAAATCTCCTTATAATTCTCTGACCTTTTGTTACCCAGGAAATTCTCCACTACGGTCAACCAAGCATTTCTTTCTAGGTAATTCATTTTGGTAACGAAGATCTCGTCTTTCATTGCTGTGCGAATTTGTGACACACTAAAGATTCCCACTTTCAAATTTTCCTGTGAAATTTGAGAGAATTTCTCCCCAAGGTAGAAAAACTCTCTCCTTCCTTGACTAGTGCTTTGACGGATTGCTTCATGATCCCCAGGTTTATGTGGAGTGGTAGAAGCAGCATTTTGTCAGGATTCCTTGGCCATTCCTTTAAAACGTAATGTTTAGCATGAGCTCTACTATCCCACAAACAAAGGAAACATGGCAGTATACCACTCCGTAGAGGGTATAACTCGCCCTTAGCGAATAAATTTAGGGGTATTCGATTTTTTTGGACCTCAGATTCGGATTCAGCGTCGAAAAATCTATAGTAATACACTATTCTAGTCTCCGGAATTTAATTTTTTTTCTTCATTTGTGGGGTTCTCATTTTCTTCCATCTTCTCTTCATCTTCTTCATGTCCTTTCCACTGTACCTCCTTTATCGTGTATTTTATCACTGTGTCATTTTATTGTATTGTAATGCTACTAATTTTCTTATTCTCTGTTTTCTGGTTTTTCTACTATAATATTTTTAAAAGTCGAATTTTCGAAAAAAATGTATACCAAAATCCGTTCAAGACCATTCTGAATTCAATGCCAAAAGACACCCAAAATCATAATATCATCATTCTAGATGATAGGTCTAGATAGAATTGAAAGTAAAAGTTCAAATTTGCACAAAACATTTGTCTTGGCAATCGAAAGGCTAAGTTCGCAGATTTGCAGGAACAGACCACTCTAAGGGAGGTTTGGAGAGTTCTAGGGGGAACACGATGCTGAAGTCAGAGTTGCGATTTTTATACATATAATTATTATACACCAACTCTTCTTCCGAGAGCAATCTGGTAACCATATACCTACTCCTAAAAGCCTACTCCTTTTAGTATCATGGGAAACAATCCACTGTAAATTCTAAGGGATTCAAGGTATAGTGCACCTTCACTCGTCTAGAGTACCTACTGGGGTCAAGGTGTGTTAACTGGATCATCCTCCCCTCACCTGGTTCGAACACTGTTCTTCAAGCCCTGGGACGCTCAGACGCTATGCACTAGCGACCGCGAGTTTTCCGCATCATTTAGGCGTCTGCAGAATTAATCATTGTCATTAGAACCTTTCTCTTCCGGTGCCTAGACTATTACTTACATCCCATTACCAAAAAACGACAAGTTTTGGTAACATATGAAGTAGCTAACATTCTAGATGAGATAGAATCTCACGGAAAGACACTAACTAGGTACTTATTGAAACTTAGTAGGGAGGTTTCATTTCCAGAAATAATAATAGTGGGAAGGTATAGTTTTTCGCTCCCCCATTCAGTATCCTTAGATCAGAAACCAGCGGAAAAGTGATTTCTAATAGTCAAGTCTCACACTGCTTTTCATGGTGGCCGAAAATGATCTAAATTTTCATTTTCTCTCGTTATACTGAAGGTTATAGGTACCAAGTTACCCCAAAAGGGGAAGGCATAGTAGGACATGACCATACTTCAAAATTGCATAAGTATGGTGCTGGAATTCAGAAACACATGAATTCTAGAATTCCTACTCAAAACTTAATTGGAAAATCAGGAAATAGAATTATGGTCAAACCATGAAGGAATAAAGTCACTTGTATTGTGAATTTAATAAATAATAATACTTAAAAATCTTGAAACTTCCACATCAAAATACGAGTACAGCAACAGGTTAACTTTGAGTGAGGTCTGCTACAATTCTCTAGTTCAACAATCAGAATAAATATATTTACGTTCCATAGATTATTCGAAACACTCAAAAATGGCTTTTAACTCACTTTAAACTTTTTTCGAAACTTCGATAGCCAATTTACAAATAGCTTTTATCGAGGTGGTCAACGCATCATAGAACGGGGCTTCGAGTGCCCCGTACTGGATCCCGGTGTCGTGGTGTTCTTGTTCATCGTCTCTGAACTTCTTGATGGTCTGGCAAAGCTCCTGGTTTTCAGTAGAGGAGGAGAGCACTTCGTCAGAAGACAAAGTCCGGAGTTGGTCGTTGTAATGGTCAACTATGACGGATTCGACGGCCACAGTGCAGGCCATAGCTCCTTTTTCACCTGATTTGTATGACATTTATTTGTGATTTTTAACGTAATTGAATGGGAAATGGCTGTGACATAGTGGGATGCAATACAATGAGGAATGATCAAGAAAATGGAGTTTTATTGTATTCTATCCTCGAAATTCCCACCAGGAGAATAGACAACAGAGAACGTCGCACAGTGTTGACTTCGGCCAATTTAGGTGGAAAAAAGTCTGACTGATTCAAAAATTATCCAAACAGGACTGAGATGAGAGGATTTGAGTTCCTAGGTAGTTTGAGATAGTTTTAGTTTTTTTGCGTTTTGTGAATAATAACGTTATTTGCAGAACCAATCTAGTTAATTCAAAAGAGCTAAGCCGCCACCCGTAATTAAGCTCAAGTTTTGCTCTAGTTGTTTGCAAATTAATCTAGTTTTAGGATCTGAAAAGCTTTTTTCGTTTTCTGAATTATACCGTTATTAGCGGTACCAATCTAGTTCTTTTTTTGAACTAGATTGGTTCTGCAAATAACGTTATAATTCACAAAACGAAAAAATCGAGTCAGATCCTAAAACTAGAATAATTTTCGAACACCTAGAGTACAAAATGGGCTTGGGGACAACTAAGTTTAGCTCTATTGAAATGGAGCTAAAAGTAGTCAAGAAATACGTTTCAGTTCGAACATGAAAGTTTTGTCAAAATTTTCAAAATTTCTTGTGAAATAGGTTTTTCTTGTGAAATAAATCGTTTTTAAAACAATCATCATTTACGGACTTCAGCAATAATATAGAATCTTCCTGTGTATTAAAAATATACTAATAAAACACGACTTTTGTCACCTAAACTGGCCCGGTCAACACTGCGTCAGTAACACCACAGCATGGGGGCGCAGAAAAGAGATAATATCTCTTTTCTGCTATTATTATGTTCTGATAATATTATGCTCCCCATCATCACCTTCCTTAGCTTCATTTGGCTGATGACCTCCATATTTCATTGCTGATGTAATCGAAAAATGAGGACCATTTCCAATTTTAGCTTGGGATTTTTCCAATAGGAGATTCTGCATTGATTCTGAATATACTTGTCATGGCTACACCTAAAACCTGGTGTAGTAAAACGGTGAAATGGTTTTTAAAATCACTTTTTAATTTATAATATTATCTTTCTGTACGGCTGAGATTTTCTAGATGGTTGAATAAATTGAATGAAGGAGTTCAGCAAATCATTGTGCCACCAATCTTCACAAATCCGACTAATATCTACTATTAAAATACTGAAGCCTATTAATACTGAAACCTACCAAGCAATGCAGATCCAGCACCGAGCATGAAACCGCCAACGTGCCAAATTGGGAGTAGAAGCGTTGGACGGACCCTTCTCTGGTACAGCAACTCCTCAAATTTGGCCCTGCAATAGAGTTACAATGGTTGCTTAGTAATGCCCGAAGGACCACACTCTTTATTGTAAGTTTCATTTATTGTGAGTTTGATTGATTATCTTTTTATTGATGTGTCCAACATTAGGCCTACTGGCCCACTCTTCCTGCTGGACAGAGGTAACATAATACATAACATAATACACCATTCAGTGGTAGAAACCTACATCAGACTCACAGTAGGTACACTATCTACAGACCTGTGTTCTTTCTCCTGCTCCCACATCTCCTTGATTTTAGGTCCGGACGGTGAAGTTCCAAGTACCGCCATTTGACCAGCGTAAATCCTGTCCGCCCCAAACTCTCCAGCATGGTCGACCCTGATCATTTCGGCGATCTCTGGGCAGGCACGGTGTTTGCCCCTGGCCGAGAGGAGGAATACCCTCGTCACACCGTTTCGCAGCATTTCAAATCAGTTGATCCTGCCGATTACAAGAGAAAAAAAATCAATACATTTCTAGGCGATGTGCGCATGAAGTAGGTACTTGATCGACTTCTTTATTTACAGTTCGAGAGCTCGTACCCTATCTCCTCCTTCAGCTAATTGCAAATTTAGCTCCTTCACTATCTTTGTTTGATGTTGAGGCTTGGTAACTTCTCGAGGTATAATAATAATTAAACTGGAAACTGGTATTACTTAATCGTTTCACTGACGAAAGCTGGAAGACAAATCAGAGAGGTGGAACGTGAGAACTGGAGGAGTCTCAGTATGCCACTTAGGGTGAATTTGACATGTAGATGGGAGAAAAGTGGGTAGATGGTGACTTTTAGCGGTCAGTAGGTACTCAACATGATTTCATAGTAGAAGAGTTGGAAGCCAGTAACTAAGGGGTCGACTATAAGCTGAAGGATCGCCCTACATTCGGACCATGGGGGTTGAAAATGTAGAAATTATACGAGAATGACGAAGTTACGAGTCATTGGTCGATGATGATATCCATCAATTTGGCGTTAATTTGCTTGAATCCACGTACTTAGCAAAATAATTACAGCATAAGTATTTACAAATACCGAGGGAAATTGATAACATGCAATATTTCATGATTGACTCGCAGGTTTTCTCAAATCGTTGGATTATTTCTCTTGGAAAATCCGACCGTATTTTGTCTCTAACGATTTCAATCAGTTGAAAGAATAGTCGACTTGCATGCTAAAGTTAACCGATGCCTCTTCTCCTCTGTAGCTGCCAGATTATGAACGTGCACTGACGCAGTTTCTACGAACCTGGGAACAGGCAGGGATGGGGATCGCAGAAATCCCGGTTAAATCCTCAACGTCATCTTTATGGAAGTTATATTTGACTTTTGACGGTGAATAATGGCACAGGTGAATAATTTAGACAATTATCTAGAATGTAGAGAATCACTATACTAGTGACATAAGTTAGAACAGTGTGGTACCATCACTGAATCCGGCTTTGTATCCGTAAGCTTCAAGTTGAATGTAATGGATTCACTTGCTGCGCAATACAACGTATTCCCAAGTAGATTCCTTGGTTACTGATGAGAGTTAATTGTTAAAATTTTAGCTGAGAATGATCAACCGACCTGTCAGACGAATCAAGAGACCCTCAATCGAGACGATGCATTCCAAGTCCCAGTCCTAGTGAATCAATCGCGAAAAAAGGTAAAAACAAAACTAGGCACTTTATAAATTAAATTATAATTATTTATTGCACAATAAATGCAAATGAAAAGAAATGCAGCAGTCAAAACACGTTATCTCTACTGATAACGGGTATCTCTCATCTTCTTCTTTCGTCTCTATTGGCTACTGGAGTCTCTGCTACGGTCGGTCGGTGTTGTTGGACCGTCGATGGAAGAATGATATTCTTCCTCGCACTAAAGGGTAAAATTGCAACATGACCTAACTCATTTTTACTGAGTTTACGGAAGAGGCAAAAAACTGACTTCTCCCCTTTTAAATGTAATAAAAGTTACCTGCAAGTTTCACCCAAGACCAAAATTTTGCTAAAATCATTCAATTTTTTGCTGAGATAGGCCAAGTTGTTAGAAATCTCAGTTGTTTGGTACCTATCGTCTTGTTTTTAGTAACATTGACAGTCACGAACATTGACGTTTGAATTCACTTATCAGACCCTTAATATGAAATGTTGTTCAAGTCCCGTAAAATACTCATGCCAGTACGCTAAATACCACGTACTATTGTAAAATCTACGTTTATTTAGCACATTGTTTGCTATAACTCTGAAAGTATTTGTCCGATCCCAAATTTCGTTTTTCCATCTCAAAGTTGGTTAAATTTACTATCAGATCTCATATATAAAATGTTGATTCAATCCGGGAAAATACCCACGCCAGCCAACTAAACATGTGAAAATCGTCATATTTGGCCAAAACATACACATTTAGCGTGCTGGCATGGGCATTTTAAGGGACTTGACTAACGTTTCATACTCAATTTTCGATGTTCAATAGTAACACCTCCCAAATAGGTTGCTCGTAGATAAGTCCACACTAAGGATGAGTTTCAACATAGACGTCTTTGGCGTGCAAAAACACTTTTCTTCTGTACCTATAGATTACCCATCAGCCCAGATCACTGTTCTGTATCGTTCAATATGTGATACATATGAGGGTTACAAGTACCTGTATGGAAGACAGGCGCGGAAAACTAGAATTTTGTTCCTTGCGTCCGAAACGTCGGAGAATAACATTTTGTTTTAGTTCTTGCCTTAAAACGAGGCTTATATGAGTCACACGACTTCACTACAGGCCGAAAATAGCAGTATGGAGAGTAGATCGGAGCGGATACTGATGGGATACAAGTTCTGATACACAGTCAAGATAGCTCTAGTTATTGTAACACATGTTTGACCCTTGAGATCCGGTAAGTTAATTAAATTGACTGAAGAACTCCCGAGTTTCCCTCCTCTCAACTCCCGTAATTCCCCAAGTGACCATCAAATGAAGAAGAGGAATAATTTTCTAAGCTGCTTCAAGTCCAAATAATAATTTATTACTGCTTAGAATCGATATTGGGCGAATGAATTAACTCGGTGTGAAAATGTACCTACTATCGATATAACTAATATGAAAGAGCGAAAAATTTGAATAAATCGGATAATACAATTTGAGCCAACATCGATGTAATCGATACTCACCAAATCCGTCGATACAAATCGAGAATTCATACTCACCCTAACTATTTACTACCAAATAGGGAAAGGGGAAAATGAGCAAATGTACGATAAATAACAATAAAATTAATAACTTTATTCATGGATACAGTTTACCGCTTAGGTAGTTAATTATTACCAATTAAGAAATTCAACAAAAAAATACAGACGGTTCTGAATTCTGTATAAATATGTTGAGTGACGAAACCAGATGGTAGGTATAGTAGTAATATATAAATTAAATTATTTACGAATCGTTTACACAATATACATTCAGTTAGTGTACAGGTAAACAAGCTAATTTATCTAGACTTGTTCATATTTACAAATATCAATTTATACAGGTATGTACATAATGGGTTGTTTCATGTTTAAATCGTTAATACACGGTGGCTATGTACATTCATTCAACAGATTCGCGAATGTATTTATGTTACAATATGGATTGATCAAATAACGTAGATACCTGGAGTGATCTACCAATGTAGGTAATACGTATTTGCAGGCTCAAGAGGATCACTGGGCGAACATTCAACATAAGATATTTAAGTCCACCCCTTTACAAAACAACCATTTCAACGATAATATTTTCATAGCAATGCAATATCGAGCATTAGTGAGGCTTACTTGAAGTTTGTCCCACAAAATACCTGATTACAACGGAAGCTAGTAGTGGATCATATTTAGCGTCCATAGGCCACAGAGGAAAGATAAGTTATTGGACGACATAACCTATACGATGACCTATAACCAACAAGAATAGGACATAATCCACGTTATGGTGTATTCCAATCTTCACAAAATTCTCTACTGACCTCCACACCAATTTAAACATTTCATACGACAAATCATCGATGGAAACATACTAGAAAACCAAAAAGGGCCACAAAGCTCATCCCCAACACTTTACAAACCTTGATTTATTTTGAAATAACTGCAATGAAACAACAAAAGCTCAATTTACAACCGGTCATATTCGAAAGTGACCCAAATTCTTCACTATTAAATGACTAGGTTAGAAATTAGAAACAGTTAACTAAAACATGTACCATAAAATATACTGTAGGGTAAAGATGAAGTTTAATTTCTTTACACCATCGATCACATTTTACCGGCTCAAACTAAATTATGTATAAGTACAAGAGAATACGTCAAACTGAAACATCGAGCCTTGTAACTCTAATAATAAATTTCATACAGGCATCCAAGATCTTGAATACATACCAACTAAATTCCTACGCATTAAGCCAACGACACCTACTGAGGACATTGAAAAGTAAAGAGGTAATCTGCCTTAGGTACCATTGGATTCTGATTTTATAACAGCAAGCATTTTCTTCTTCAGAATATTGTAAACTTACATTCACTGTCACACTCTTTGGCAATATCAAACACGATCATTCGTATAACCACTCCACGTTGTGAAATTGCGACTACATGGTTTGCCTCAGTCAAGCTCAATGCCCCTAAGCCTAATATTGGCCACTTAGTTAAATGTGAAGATTATTGGCAAACCTATTATGTATCAAACTCAACATGTGAAATTAATATCAACCTATAATCAAAATCGGGAAAATGAAAAATTCCAAGAGCCAATTGAGTTCTTGGTGTCGATTAGTTTTTGAATGCAGGGTGCTAAGAAATTGGAGTTGGCGTATTACAGTTGAGTCCGTAGAGACCCTGGAAGACTAAATAGGAAGGATGGGCCTTTTGATACGTATCACGGAATACTACAATGGACAAAGCCCGAGACAAAAGTACAATGATGTTTACCCTGCAAATATAGCGACTTTCCGAAGACGTACGATTTTTATGGATGCAGGTTCTTTCGTATTCCAAACGCCCATAATGTGGACACAACCAGTAACACTACCGATTGGTACATTGGCGTTAATTTCATTTCCTAAAATCGCATCAAGATCCAACGCGTTATTGGTGTCTAAATAGAGTAAACGATTTTTTTCTCAATGACAACGTATCAAGACGAAAGATCGGGTAAGGTTCACTAAATCCCTGTACAAACCAATTCTTATGTCCTACCCTACTGAAGATAAGATTACCCCAAGTGCTTCCTTTTTAAAAATAGTCTATATAATTTATTAATAAGGCCATTACGAATTAACAGACTTCCTTTTCGTGTCCATTGAGGCGTTCGCTACAACAATAGTATGTTCAAAAATCATTTCCGCAGTTATATTAAATTGCAGAAAAATTGCACTTTTTCAGACTAGATATTAATTTTTTTGTCAAATTAACAAGGATTATCAACATTATTCAACAGGTTACACGAGTAAAAAAGCTCTCTCATTATGGTACACTCATCTGACGATACGATATAAAATACTCGATTTATTATACAAAACTCGCCGTTTTCTGTAGAGCAAGTTTGCGACATTCGGAGAAAATAATCGCTTCAACGTTTTGGAAACGTGAATTTCGAATTCGTACTATTGAATAAACGTGGTACAAGCGAGAAAACGACAAAAACAGAAATCGTCCGTGGACTCCAAACCAATACCGTGCGTTTGATGCGCAAATAATTACTGCAATTTTAAAAGTGTAAAGTTCGGTAGTTTACCTGATTTAGGATCGATAATACAGTGTGTAATTCAGATATACATAAAGAGGAACCAAGGCCATTAGAGGAGTGTGGTTTCATTATAGGAGGTCTTTCGATATGAAAGGAATATTTGGAAGTAGTTACATATCGTCGGCTGGAAGGTAAAACTGACCATCTGCATTCCGACGATTTTTCAGGAGAGCAACGCAAAGTTTTCGTGTTTTGGGTCATCACGAAATAACCCCCCCAAAGGTCTACTTTTCGCTCAATATTCAAAATGTTGACTTTGGACTATAGATGAAGTCTTATTTTCACTAAATCAATCTTCAAACGGAAAAAAGGATCAATCTTCAAATAAGAAAAGTTAATTTTAAAAAAATAATGACAGTTGGTCAGTTTTTCCTGACCAACTTGTCAGAAATTTGTGTCGTCAAAATACTTGCAATTTACTTTCTTGGGTGGAAAATTACTATTATTTTGACACGTATTTGTCTAAAGGAACACTCGACGCTATCATTTTAGTCATCCAAAATCCGGTATGAAATTCCATACAGCGGTTTAAGAAGCTTCTTAACACTTGGTCATTTTTTCCTCTCTAATTCCCACACTTTCGAGTTTTTCATTAAAAATTTGAAAGAATATTATTAAAAATTACTTTAACGCAGTTATTACGCACTTTATTTTTTGAAAATGAACTTGAAAAGAGGGTAGAGTAAATAGGAACAAAAACATATGAGGTCAATATGAGAAAGGGGACCATAAAGAGCACTCATAATCAGTCTGAATCATCATCGGAAACTGATGGTTCTGGTAGTCTGTCAACTTTACTTTTCAATGACGGTATTTCCGCGTACCACTTGTGGTATTCGGATGGGATCGCTCCTGTACAGCAGAGTTTCAGAAGATCTCTCTTCTTTGCTTCTGATATGGGTATTGGTTTCTTGTAGCAATGCGTAAGGGAGGTGGGCAAAGCATGGATACAACATTAGGCTTGGTACAACATTAGGCTTGCCATGTGCTGATTTCGGTTTTGTCCCTCGCAAGTATCAGAGAACAACGAGACACGGCGTACGTGAGGTGGGAGGCCATTGATCCAGAGCATTAGTGCAGTGCCGATTTCAGTACTTCCTCTTGCCCCATTGATCTCAGTCCATGTGTAGCAGTAGGCATTGTTTGGCTTGGCCCCTTCGTAAACCGTTAGATTGAAGGCATTTAATTTACGACTGTAGTACATGGCCGATACGTCAGATGAAGGAATCTGTAATACACTCTGCAAATCGAATGTGGCAGTTACGAAATGAAGTTCTTCATTAGCTCTCTTTTTGTCGAAATCTTTGGCTTCGTTTGCTTCTGCTTTTCTTTCCAGGTGATTACGGTATTCTTCCTCGAGGTTTTCTTTTTTTTCTGAGGATGCTTTTAAGGCTGGAAGAACGAAAGATTACGCTCCTCGCAGATAATCCTTCGATACATTACCTCCGAAACCATCTTGAGAGTAGGTTTTTCGGCCACCTCGTTTTGATTTTCTTCACAATTTTCAATACGGTTTTCTTTCCTTCCTTTTTCCTGCATCCACTCCTCCATCATTCTTTCAAAATCATTCATCGCAACAGTCTTGAAGAGCTGATACATTTTCGTTATAGAGAGTGTAGGATCCAAGTACTTTCTAGACGACGATTTCCTGCAATAATGACCCTCATTATTTCCTGCAATAATGTCGTTGGATAGCTGTCAATGTGATCTAAAACAAACTCTTTCACATCCTCTCTTGTTTTGTTTCCAGGTTGTTTCCACGACGATCGTCACCATTGAAAACAGGACTGCCTTCATTTTTGTTCCTGAGAGCCGTGTCTATAGGGCCATGGCTAATCGTCAGCTAATATAGGGCCATGGCTAATCGTTTTTGTAAAAAACTGTTTGCAAACCCTCTCTTACTTGTCCCCAAGTGTGAGAAAATATTTCCTGGCTCCTGACTTTCCTCCTCTTTTAGACGCCCTTTTTCTCTCAACCTCGCTCACTTCTACTGATGACAACAAGAAATCTTTCTGCCTTTTGAAATCCATCCCATGATAGGCCTTGCAAAGCTTCGTTCGTTGTTCTTCAGTGAATTTTGAAGAGCACTTAAAATAGCACTTGTTGCAGGAAACTGTTTTCGGTACCTTTCACATTTACTTGAAGCATTTCCAAAGTCAAGCACCCTCAAAAACCAGTTAGTCATTTTTTCCTGGAAGAAGTTCATCGTTTTCAGATTTGATTGCCTAAAGTAAAATTGATCAATTAACACTTGGCCAAGTTTACTTGCAACATGTTATTTCTGGATAAAGTTCCCAAATGCCACTTGGTCATCAGAGGAACCACTCGTCTTTCAGGTAAAAATTTCTTTTCGTTTTTTCCGGCAAATTTATTCAAAAACTACCAAACTTTATATTTTTAGGTTAAAGATAGCGTCATTACCTATTGGAGTAACCAAAAGTTGGAAAAATGACCAACTGTCACTTGGTCAGTTTTACCTTCCAACCGACGATATGAAGGTAGCCTGCCATAACAGCGAGACCTAGCATCATTTAAAAGGTAGCAAGGTAACTTACAAACTGATTTTCCAATTCAGACAATTTTTGGTTTGTTGACGCCACTAAAATATCAGATTTTAGGTAGCCAACGGGGTAGAAGTCAAAATGATTGTTGCAAATGAAGATGAATGGACGCACAAATATTGGTAATGAATCCGAGTTTTCCGATGATCAAAAAACGTCATTGTATATTTTATGAACGTTACGTAGATTAGAGAAATCGGCGATGGCACGAGATTCTTGGAAGAGGGAAGAAACATTTTGCCTGAGAGCAAGCAGAGTTCTCTCATATCGCGGGTTGTGATGATTGTGTAGCTTCGTAAGTCCACAGCCTTCTACGCCGTCCCCGAAGGCAGTTTCTCTTGCCCTTACGAGCCGACGAGATGTAAGAAGCACCCTCAAGGGGCTTTTCTGGGAGGCGGAGGTCCCGGCTTGGGCCGTCGCTAGCAATTCGAGGAGTTGTAGGTCCAGTTTCTTTGAGGTCCGAGCTGAACTCCGGTTGGCACGGGAGGCGCTGGTGCATGAGCTTTCGCAACTGTAAAAATTGTGAATAAGTGTGTGTTTTAAAGATGTGGTTTAGATAGAAATAACCATCATGGACCAGTAGTAAATGAACACATGAAACTTCGTCTGGTAATGAATAAGTGATGTGATCAAGTCCACTTTTGCGAAATTGAGTTTTTGGCAAGACCTCACTTACAAGATAGTATCGCTAAATCTTGCATTAGGACACAATTGGACCGCGTTATGCAACAATCGTTTAACCCTCAAAAATTCGAAAATTAGTTTTTTTTACTTTTGGCTTCATTAGGTAAATCTACATCACCTCCAATAGTTATTTCCCGCGATTTCGCAAAAATGAACTTTTTATAAGCGAAATACCATTAATGCATAAC
This sequence comes from Stenodema calcarata, assembly GCA_963920205.1. NCBI lineage: Eukaryota > Metazoa > Arthropoda > Insecta > Hemiptera > Miridae > Stenodema > Stenodema calcarata. The sequence goes on along the minus strand of OY986053.1, from coordinate 13,727,107 downwards.
TTTGTAAGTGGGGAAAGCGATCATGCAACAATGGTCTATACCTCTCCTGAAAAGTTGACTTTTGCGAGTTAGACGATTGTTGCATAATACCGTCCAATTAAGGTCCTTAATTGTGGTCTAATGGAAGAGCTAATCGATACTAAATAAACATAGCAATGAATTAAGTTTTAAGAATAGCAACTAATGCAACTAAGCGTTCTCCAACTAGGTCCCTGTACAAAACCTTCGATGTTCTCACCCCCAGAATAACTAACATCCATAGAACTGTGTTGTATGTACCAAGCAATTGGTGGTTAAGCCGACGCGAGCAAATTCAAATATGACATATAACAAACATTTTTTACAGTCCAAGTACATAATGATAGTTCCAAAATTAAGGTGGATTTCTGAGCCTAAGGTCCTGTGACCCGTCCAGGCTCGTTTCTTCCCTGCTCTTTAGTAAGTAGTACAATTAGTGCATCTGAAACGCTTATTTTAATTGGTATTAGGTGTTTTCTTGAATAAAAAATGGAAAAAAGCCTCAACGCGATTCGAACTATCTTGTAGGTGAATCCTTGACGAACCCGGTGATGCCAAAATCGCTCAATTTCGCAAAAAAGTGAACTTGATCGCTTTTTCCACGCAAACGAATTTTCGAAGCAGTAGGTAAAAAATTACCCATAATTCCAAAAATTAAACAGTCAGACAAGTGTCACCTCAGTTTATAGATTACTCAACGCTGAACACGATGGTGAAGTCAGAATGGCGATATCTCATTCCGTTATCAAATTAATGCAATTCCCAAAACCCATTTCCCCAACACCACCAACAATGTGGGAGATAGAACTCAAGTGATTCCCATCATGATCGTATGGTTTCTTTAAAAATTAATACTATGACGGTTTTTTAAACCCATTAGCAGTCTACCTTGGAACAATTCGTTGACAAAAATCATTGGATAACGTTATTTAATCGCAGTGAAATCAGAACCATATATTTCTATAAACTGGGAGAATATTTAGAACATTGTGGACTAAAATATTATGTAGAATAGCTCTCACCAGTTTTGCTGTTGTAAATTTTCGGCACGTTAGTGAAGGCAGGTGGAGGCGGGAAATCGTTTACTTTGCGAAACCTTGATGCAAACCTCGATTCGAAATCGTCTGAAACATCAATGAAATGACGCTAAGAGTTAAGAGTTAGGAATTCAGTAGTTGACTCGAGTTTGTCTTTTAATTTACCAGTTTTTCTGGTAAAATACTTCGGTTCGTAGGAATAGGAGCCTAAACTTACTCGATAAGCCGTTTCGGGTCATTCCATTGTTCGATGAACTAGTCCGAACTGGAGGAGGAGGTGGTTGACTCATCGGGAGCTGTAACAACATCAGGGTTATATTACAAAACGCTGCAGAATTTTCCATAACGGTTTATAATTTTCTGTGGGGCACAGTAACTAAGTAACATCTAGAGTAATAACATAAAATATTGTGTGTCCGTTCTATATATTAGCAGATGATCCCCTAGTCGTGGATAGTCAGTAACGAGCTCCATGGTCTCGGTCATATTCAAACTAAATACCTGGCTGATCGACATTGTTCCTGGGTTACCACTAGTACGTACTTCGCCAATAATTCATCTCAGTTCAACAACTCCACTGCGTCCATTTTTATGACTTTTAATAAAAGCTTGCCCCCCCTCCAACAGCCAATCAGAAGCTGCTTCCTTTCACTTCTATCAACCAATTCTATTCGACCTCTAATAAGTTCAACTCTGTGTATTGCACCTTCATTATTGTTTTATTACTGACGATGGTCAAACCAACGAAAACAGTCTAACAGTACTCATATTTTAGTGAAAATAGACAATTTTTCAACAGTTACTACTCTTGTTAGCGAATTTTCGAAGAAAAGGAAGCTACTGTTCTCGGTCTAACATTTTTTAAACTCGAATTTCCGAAAAATTTGTATACCAAAATCCGTTTCAGATCATCCTGAATTCACTGCCGATAGAATTGAGATAAAAAGTTCAAATTTGCACAAAAAATCTGCCTCGGCAATCGAAAGGCCTCGGAAATTCGTAAATGGGCAGAATCGGGCCGCTGTACGGTGGGTTTAGGGGGGAATAATTTGCCATAAATTCCAAAAATGAAACAGTCTGACAAGTTACTGTTTCAAAGATTTTTTAATGCTGAACATAAAGGTGAAGTCAGGATTGCGATATCTCATTCCGTTATCAAACTGGAGCATTTTGAAGATGAAGAAACGTGGTTGTTACTTCACAAAACTTAAGGTTCACGGTACATCTGCTCTAATCTGATAACGGAATGAGACATCGCAATTCTGACTTCACGATCTTGTTCAGCGTTTAAAAATCTATAAACTGAGGTCTTACCCGGCAGAAAAAAAAGAGACATAACTTGTTATAAAACCAATAAAATTGAGATATTTGACATAAATCCAGCTATTTCTTCTAAAATTTGCTCTTTGTGCAACCTAGTCTTAATAATAGAAAACTAATTTGAATCAACACTTTCTGCAGCTACTTGACACACCTAAATGAGACTAATGTGAATTTTTCTAACAAGATGTTGAGAACTTACAGGCGGCGCTGCTCTATGTGGTGGCGGGGGCGGCGGTGCTGGAGGCGGCGCACCAGGAGGCGGCGGCAACGCCTGTTTAGGTGGTGGCGGCGGACGTGTGGCAGGCGCCCGAAGTGGCGTTCGGTGTCTCATCCCTCCACGGACGAGAGAGTCCGTCGACATGTGGAACGGCTGAGCCCGACCGAGGAGATCGGGAAATACAGGACCTGTACCTGTGGATTGAAGATGTAAGTACAGGGTTTATAGATGTTTACGGGTAGTTTGTAAAATAAATGTTTGGAGCAATAGCATTTACAACATAGATAATCAGTGGTAAACATAAGATAACACAGAATAGCCCATTTCTAATAGATATCTATGGAGCTTCGTCGTCAGTAAGTCGAAAATCCCACTACGTTATTGCTTTCTAGAACAGGTATACCGGAAAATTGAAACATCACCTCGAAATAGCGTTTATATTTAATCATTACAATATTTTTCAACGGCGGTTTTCTATTTAGACTCCGAAGCATCGCCATAATAATATTTGTTTGTTAAAAACAATGGCTCATTATTACGAACGATTATAATATAATATTATTAGTTCCGCTTCGTGTCAGTCCGTCCTGGTGTAACTTTGCAATCGAGTTTAAACTAACTTCTGATGAGGTAGAGACTTTAAATTTTAAACATGGGTTGAGGATGGATGACAATGCAATATTCTCTCGGTTTCTTGACTGCAATATTGTTTAAACTATACCTATTTGTTAAAAAAAAAATTAAATTTGGATGATGAGCTATTTTACATATAGGTCGGTATCCTGCATCACATACTGGTCGCATTCTGCTTACTGGGCCTAACTTGTAATGGAGAAGGAGCTAACATTGTATTGTTTTAATTCACGAACATTAAAAATAATAGAAAATTACTTCTCTAGTTTGCAGGGTTATAAAAAATACTTACAGTCATGACAGAATTTGGCGCAACTCTTTCAATCCACAAACCACGCAAATTATAAAACATTATTATTCGATCTTTATGCTTGGAATACGGGGACGTGGGTACAATTCTTTTTTAGTAATTCATACCGGATTGATTCAAGGAACAGGATGGACGGACCACGATAAATAAATGTGGCGGAAACTGCTGATTTATTGCATTGAAGAGCAACAACCCAAGCAGTATATACCTATATAACGATTAGTATGAACCAAGGGACAGCTTCTCACTTACCAGGAGTTTGAGGTACGATAGGAGGTGAAGCAGGTGCCCTCATAGATTGCGCCCTTGATACACCACGTCCAGGAGGCGCAGGCGGAGCAGGAGCGTGTGGCTTTGGCATCAGCGTTGGTTTTCCTCCTCGCCCTACTCGACCGTTCTGGAGAGAGACAGTACTCTGGGACCTTGTGTGGGTTCCAGGCGTGTTGTTAGTCAGCGTCGTGTCCGATACGCTCTGGAAAGAGAACAATGATTCCATCACTCACTGGTCCAAGAGGAGGAATCGGTAAAACTAGTAACAGATTTACCACTGGTAGGCCAGCATTGAGGGGCAAAAAACGGTCTGGAGAGTTAGGGGGGCTGGGGAAGGGTTGAAGTTTCAGTTAAACAAAACATTTATTGTAGGATGAAGTCTGGGGACACTCACAATGACTCGACATTCACAAGTGAACAATCCCACGACCGAACACGAGAGAAACACGAGGAGGAATTTTGATGGTCTGGTAAGGTCCCGTTTCAATTCAAGCCCTAGAGAGAGGTGGGCAGATGTAAGGAAGTGGGGGCGTAGCCAAATGTGTGGAGACTGTGGGGGTGACACAGGACAGGACGACCACGCTCTTCCAAACCAAATCACGCCCGTAGAAACATGTTCCATGATTGAAAAAAAAGGCCACAAAGTAGTCATAGTAACTACAACAATGCACGAAAGGTTGTCGGGAACGGAGCACATAAAAGAAGCAGTAAAGCGGACCTTAGAAAAGGATATTACGGCAGGCTTGCCGAAAGTAAGTTTCCCTTAATAAAATAAAAAAAAAAAATAAAAAATAAAAACATTCTGGCTATTTTTTCACGTAATCACCATTTCTTTCAATGAATTTTCGATACCGCAACAAAAGTTTTTCCAAACCGCCCTTGTACCCTGGCGTGCCAACCTCCCGTAGGTACTTCTCTACCACAGCGGTGAGCTCCGCGTCCATAGCGAAGTTCTGGCCGCCCAGATGACCCTTTAGCTTCGGAAAAAGAAACAAAACGCCCGGTACGAGATTGGGAGAATATGGGGGATGAGGGAAAATGTACCAATTGAATTTCCAAAGCAAATCTTCGGTTTAGGGAGCTGAATGGGGGCGTCCTTTATCATGGAACAGCAGAAAACCCTTGGAAAGCAAACTGGGCCTTTTTGGGAGTAACTTTCCAATATTTGGGAGTATCTTTCTGCAGGTTTTGTTGTGCATCTTTCCAGATAATCCACCAGAAGAATTCCCTTGGCATCCCAAAAAACTGTTGCCATAATCTTGCCAGCAGCCACCTTGGCTTTTTTGGGAGGCGGCTCTTGAGTTGACTTTGACATTTTGCGTTGGGTTTTGGTTTCAAGTTTTGTGTGATGGATCCATGTCTCCTCCCCCGCAACAATCTTGTCAAAAATTGTATCATTAATCAAGCCTCTAAATCATGTAGGTCGAAGATTGTTGAAAACTACATCGATCGCTAATCGACGATTTTTTCAAGAACGTCTTTAACAGCATCAACAACGATTCCGGTTCGATAGATTGATGGCCTTCCCAAACGCTTTTCGTCCACCACTTTTTCGGGTCTATTTAAGAATGTGTTATGCCACTCACCGCATACTCTTTTAAATCTTTAAAGATTTTGAACACTGTATATCCCTTCCGCGATTAAAAATGGATCACTCCGCGAATTTCCGAGGTGGACACACTTTTAAGAGGAAGCTCCATCTTTAAAAGCAGATTATCGTATCGCGTCAGTGTGGCCACGACACCCAAACGAAAATTCCCTCCAAGTTTCAAGCTTTCCGCTTCATTCTGAACAGACATATGCGATAGGGAAACTTAATTTTGGCAAGCCCCTCGTGGTTACTAGGGTATCCAACTTATCCTTAGTTGGGAGAATTAGATGGCCCAATACCTGTCTAGGTCTGTCATACTGACTACATCCCCTATCCGTAACTAATTTTTAATCGCATAATGATACCAAAACTAGTACCAGTTCAAGCACTGAATTCAACAATTCTGATTCAATACCACAGCTGGTTTTCCCATTTGGAAAATAGACAAGACACACAAATGTGGACTTACGGTAGGAAGAGCGGGTTTCAGAGCAGTTGGCGGAGGTTGAGGCGGAGGCCCTCTGGCCCTCGAATCAATTGGTTTCCTAATTATATCCGATTTCGTCTGAAAATTAGATCAATTTATTAGGTACTAATGGTAGATAATAAATAAGAGTTAATAGACAACATTCATGTTTCTCATAACAGGACCCGTAGCATCAATTCTTTTGCCCCAAATGATTGAAAAAAAAAAAAAAAAAAAGTAAAGTCATGGTGCTTTCAGTTAATGAATACATACAAATTTGATTATATTCCTATTTTGTCAACGACATGCATAATATGGAAATATTATGGAAATTATTTGAAAGATAACTCACCGTACTACCACTGTGCAGGGACGAAGGGTTGGCAGTGGGGAGCGCTGATAAAGAGGAAGACTGCGTTTGTTTCCCTAGAACACATAAACGTTTAGCATATGATGGTAAGTTGAGAATCCAAATGGTAAACCAGCAAGTACAGCGCAGTACCCAGTGTAGAGTGTATGGACGCGAAATAATGAAACTTAAGGCTCACATTTCAATGTCTCACAGATTGAAAATCAACAATAATTCAAATGTATAATATTTATCTTTTTTTTTCACAAAGCCGATCAAATCGGACCAAAAACGTTCTAAGACGGGTCTAGGACCAGGAACAAAAAACTCGTTTGGAAACAAATGAAAACTCTTAAATTGTACACCATATTGATTACACGTATTAGGCATTGAATTATCCAGAGTAGTAACACTGTTATTTGATTGTTGGGCCTTGGGAGCATTTTCACTCTAAATAGGTAGGAAAGACCCGTCGATTTGAGGTAAACATGTGTGCACGGAAAGTTTAAGATACATTTTCACTGGAAGGAAAAGTTTTGCGGAGGTTGGTGAAGTCATCTTGTCATTTTTCCCCTTCTTCCGGAGAAGTATTTTATAGTAGAAACGGTATCACCGGCACTGAACTTTCTAATTAATCAACTTGATGGTGAAATTCAAAGAAAAAACGATAGGGAAGGGAAGTGAAATTCGAGAAGGTCGCCAGACGATATTTTACAGTCAAACAATTATAAGCGGTGGGGAAGTGCCATGAAGTTATGCCCCGTGAATGTTAATGGACAGCAGTAAAAACCGTCAGATAGGTTACGTGGAGGGAGAGTGAGGTCATTGTTCAAATCCTCACGACAAAAAAAGTTACGCCTTTAGAATCGAAACAACCTGTTACTAAGCTATCCACGTAGGTGTGTGCGTCTGAGCAGAAACACCGATTGGCATCAGGTGGAATACAACCGAATTAAAGTGAAAAGTTGACAAGACTATTCAAGGTAGGTTGTTGACGAGGTCTACCGTCCGGTGTTGCATCACGATCGATTGGAAGAGCTCGTCAGAGGAAGTAAGGAAAGTTACGGAAGAAGATATAAAGTTTTCATACCACCAAGTTTGATGTGTCACAATTCATAAACACAACCACTGTTCTATTAGAAGTTCAATAAAAGGAATATACTGGCTAACCTTGAAACATGGAATTTCCGTCACAAAAAACACCATATCTCTAGTTGAAGATAGGTTCAGCGAGGTTATGAGTCCATGAGTTTGGCTTTGAGCTCAGGACGAAAATTGGTACCTAACCCCTGTTCAAAAAGTGTTTAGAAAGCAACCTTTGGGTCATGAGACCTTGACAATTGTAAGATAATATAGGGATACAATTGCAAACTATCGAATGTGAAAATTGTCGTTTTTCAGTTCGATACCTTGCTATTGCGTCAGATACGATACGTCCTGTGGCCAATTTGTTGAAACTTTAGTCCCATTATAAGAGCGGGAAATACCTTAAAAAATGTATCGAATATGAACGTTTTTCAATATGTTTCTACGTCAAAGTATCGAATATGCACGTTCGCTCTTTTGCTGTGTATCTCTGACTTTTTCAAACTTATGTATTTTTATAAGATCTTTTTAAATAATAGTTTTGCTGTTTTCAATATTTTTTAACTTAATTTTCAGTAAGGTTTCCTATTTGTAATATTTTTTAATGAACTTTGTTTTCGAAATTATTCACTTCGAGAAATTATTCATCTCGAATTGGCGAAAAAAGGAAAATGAGTAAACAGATGAATCTTAATATCGTCCTAACAACCTTTGAAATATGCACATGAGACATATAAACTTGGCCTTTCGTTATGGGGCTGATTTTGGAGTTACTATCAAGGGGTTTTTTTTGCTCTCCTGAAAAGTAGTGGTTTTCACATTCGATAGTTTGCAATTGTCGGAACATTGTGAAACTAACATCTTACCTCACATGGCAGGTCGTATTTGAATAGTCACTTATAACACGCTCGACACTCTGTAGCGTACCAGCCAGTGAAGAGCTAAATGAAGGGCTTCAATCTCGTGAGCAGGTGGGAGAGAGGGCGGAGACGGGAAGTTTTATTAAGAGGGAAAAAAACTGTAGTTGGATCTAGTGCAAGTGAGGAGGTTCGTCAACTCGCACAGTTCAGCACTCAGTTCTTCAGACCGTCATTCTGCAGGAGTTAAGGAGCGGCTAATGCCCACAGAAGGGAAACAATGGAATCGGCGGAATGGTTGACACGGAGTGGCGGGGGAAGAGGGGATTCTCACGATCGAATTAGGTGAGAAAAACACGGGCCTTTTGAATCATGAGATGTTAATTAGAAAATGGTGGAAAGCTCAACCATGTGGCGTCGGATGCTCTGCTGCATCGTTGGCTCCGTGTGAACCCATTCACAGCATAATTAATATGAACTCATGAAACGGCAGACGAGACCGCTACATCAATCAACTTAATGTTGATAGGTATGAAAATATACGGCACATTGTTATTCGTTGAAAATCAACTAAACTCAACTACAGGCCGAACCAAACATTCATTTTTCTGTTGAATGAAGGAAGGTTCTTGCATGTTATACTCAATCCACCGTGGGTGTCGACTTCCATGTAATTTCCTACACCGAATCGAATATCGTCAATCCTATGCCTCACCGGCTGTGTGAAAACTGATTTTACAATCACTTGAGCGTATCACAAACGTACAAAGACCTTGGCACAGTCACAACTTTCCCTCCTCGGTCGAACTCGATTAAACAGTTCACCAATTCCCTAATTTTCGTCAATTTTATTTACGTAACAATCATTCACTCCGTTACCAAGTAAACACACTAGAGAGTGGTTTCCTCGGACCAACTACAGAACTAGTAGAGTATGCAGCATAATCACACATCCCAGAACGGATAAAATATTATTTTATCCGTTCTGGGATGTGTGATTATAATTCTCAGTCTCACCCCTAATCCGCCAAAATTTCAAAAATTATGGATTTGAACCAAAACTGATCAATGCTTTTATGATTCATAAACCAAATCTTGGGTTATTTGTTTTGTGTAGCAATATGTGTACTAGTTAGATTCATTCATACCTATACTGAGGCCGGTGGGTTTCAGTTTGGGCATGCCATCCGCAAAAAGGCCTCCCAGACCGTTGGTTCGTGCGATGGTCGCTGAGCCGCTGAAGATCGGAGGCCGACCCGGCCGTACGTCGCTCTCACCGGTAACTCCTCCATTCGTAGATTTTCCTAAAAAAAACACGGAGATGGAAGAATAAACGAAAGGCCGAAGAAAATGTCAACATAATTTCTAAATAATTTCAAACAGTGCAGTCCCAGAAAGGCACCACAAAATTAGAAATACCCACCGAAAATTAGTGGAGCTGAATTAATTTTTTGAATAGTAATTTGCGAGGAGAACTTGAAATAATTCAACAGAATAGCAAAAATATTTATATGGTATATGTACAGTGAAGCTTTACATGGATCAACCAAACTTTCCACTATTTCATGATGAATTGATCCATATTCAGCTGACCCCGGCCATAATACACAGCATATTATGCTGTGTAAAGTGTAAGGCCAAAGGAGGCTAAATGCCACATTTCTAGTCTCTACCACCACGGGAATTGGCTAAATTTCTATAAGTTAGTGCTATAATACGTAAATAATTTACGTAGGTACCTAGCTACAATAAGGTAGTTTGCAAACAAAATATGGAAAACAAAATAGGTCTGCTATTCGTGCAGTCTCAGAGTTACGGTAAACAGGAAAATGTTCCAGGTTTAAAGAAAAATAAATATAAAAAAATACACAGGAGAGGTTAAAAACCTTATTAATGTATCCAGGATTTGGAGTGAGTTCAATTTTGAATAATGGCGAGTAGAAAATAACATAAAATATGATATCTAGGAGTTTCATTTCGCATAGAAAAGATAACAATGTTGGCAATCGAATGAGCTTTTAAATAATTGAATCGTTGTGCCGAACGAATAATTATTATGTGATAAAATGGGTGACAACGAGTTTTCAAATATTTCACAAATTAGGCTGAAACACAATGTGATGTTCACATGTCATGTCAGTTGTGTGCGTTCTCTCGTTCGTTTAAAGGAGACTGGTAGAATCCAAAGGAAGATAACCTCACATTTCTTTTTATAAATCGAACAATGTTAGTATTATAATTTCTACCTATTCAATGATGATGCAAGTATAAATAATAGATGCTGGTGTAGGTGGTTTGTATGGATGTAACCATCACACTACCTGCCTCCTGGATAGCGGGAAGCCTTCAGCGCTGCCGAACTCATTAACGGATTCTCCGCACAACGCCGTGATGCTCTCAACAAGGAAATTATTCAATAGCTCATTTCCCTCCAGACTCTCATTCTACGCGGTAACTGCGTGCTTACGGACGAGCGGCCATCTTCAATGTAAAAAAAACGGCTTTTTTGTAAAATACACGTTTTTGTGTAAGCATATAAAACAACAGGATGGTCTGAAACGGATTTTGGTATACATTTTTCCCCCCGAAAATTCGCTAAACAGTCATTAAGGCGGGGAGCTTCAGTTCCAGCTTAAACGGTTTAAAAAAACCGTGGGTTTCAGGAGGAAGACTTAAGAAAACTAAATAATTAGAAATTGGAATACAAGACAAATTGACACGTTCAGGTTGTCTTTTGGGTACAATGCCTAAATTATGAAAAAATTTAGTACATTTATAAACAGATTCGGCTCTAATTTTTCGAATTGTTTCAATTTGCATATTTGGCTGTTTGGAAAATAAGTTTACCGACCACTGTTCTAATTCATCCTTTCAATTTAAACACTTTTAATTTAATATTAAAAGTTTTTCCCCTATAAGGATGTTTAGCATGCAGGGGCAGGTGTAGACAATTACACAAAATGTTTAATTCCAAGGATGGAATCAGAATAAAAGTTATTCCTTCGATTTCTGCGCTACTTGAATAAGCGGCTATTGAACCAAGAATAAATTGATGATTGGCAATAGAACAATAATTGTCTTAGAGGTAACAAACATTCCCACCGAAATAAACGAAGACTATGAAGGTGAAGGGTGAGGGACCTCGTTATACAAAGAGATGTGGGTTTCCCATATAAAACAATGGGTCAGATTATTCGTAACGTTCCATCTGATACAAACATCGTGGTTATCAGATAAAAGTCTGGAACAGCGATAACTACGGCCGGTCTTCATAATCACTTGGCACTCTCCCCATAACCAATCTATTACCAGTTGTCAGCCGAAATGGTCAAGTTCACCGTTTGCCAGACCGTGTCTTCAAGAAATAGAATACAAACCTGCAGAGAGAATCACAAGATTCCAATTCGCGCAGAAGAGCGTGCAGGAATCGTGAAATATAACAAGAAAACTTCCGTTTACTATTTATAGGCGATAGAAGCAGTAGAAGTGGAATAAGAATAACCCCCACGAGCTTTACCACGCCTATTGGGACCTCTTTTTGCCTTTGGCAGCGATAAATGTGTCTAGTTGAGGAGTAAAAGTAAATCGCATTACTGTTATATGTAAGCCTAGGGTAACCATCGCACCTCACGGAGGTTGAACGAAAACGTTTTTGTGTATAGAAGAGCTACTGATAAGGTTTTAACATAAGATTTTCACAATTCGTCGTACACTGAGTGGAAGGACGTATAACATGAAAGAAGACATTTCCGAAGTAATAAACAGGATCCTATGTATTCAGATGAAGCAAGAGGTCAAAAGCTATCCTTATCTTGTCAACCCGACTCACTCCTTAGACTCAAGTATCTTCCACTCAATTATAAGATTAAAAGACTGTTCTGAATACATAAAAGGCGGTTTAGAAGTAGTACGAGATTCCAAAATTGTGACCTGGTCCACGGGACAAACACAATCAGCAAAATCCATCAGGCTCTAACAGATATGGGAGTGATTGTTCCTAATTCGTGTCTGACCCAGTTGGATTGTGACAAAAGAGATAAGGCGTAATAGGGACGCGAGTTGAGAAAATGGGGTTGAGAAGAGACCACTTAACACTCGACTACCTACCCATAACAACAGTGATGATCGCCCCCGTAGAGCGACAAACGGAAACTGTTTTACGCCATTTCCTTTGTCCATTTCTCTTTCGTCTCATCTCACTTGGCACATACGAAAAAAAAAAAAAAAAAAATTCTTAGTTACGCAAGATTGGTAGCTTCCAAGTTTGAGCGCCAAGGCAGCATTCCATGCGACACCCACTTTGTCTGTGGGCCGGAGATGCGATGACCGAAACCTACGTGTTTCAGTCCAGTTCAACAACACAAGAATACCAGCTGTCGGTTATTTGGGACATAGATCGCTAACTACACCAGGTAATGCTCACCAATAGGTAACAAAAGACCGCCTATCTCTTTGGTATCTTAAACGGCAAGTGATCCACCAATCAGGCCAGTATAGCTAACTTATAGATTACGCTAGTTCAATAACGTATAAAGGTTTAATGGACCTCGATTCACCTCGAACATGTGTCAAATTCTCCTTACTTGGAGAAAGTTTAGATGATGGATATGTCTTTTTGAATACGGTATCATTTAAGTACTTCTGGTAGTCATGGCAAGCAAAGATTTATGATAAGAAAATTATGATACATTATTCATAGTATTTACATTTTCAATATGGTGTAACTATAGCGTCAATACAAGTATTATGTCAAGCAGTAAAGCACCTCATTCTAAAATTCGCATGAGGCCATCCTAAGGAAACTGGTTCAAATTTCAAGTCGATAAGTCAATCCGCAGCTAAGTTATCTGTTCAGGGCAATCAGCTGATCTGACGAGCACCTTATTCTAAAATTGGTATGAGACCATCCTAAGAAAGCTGTGGTTCAAATTTCAAATCGGTATGTCAAACCGCAACTAAGTTGACTGTTCAGGTCAATCACATTATCTGATGAGCACCTTATTCTAAAATCCGTATGAGACCATCCTAAGGAAACTGTGGTTCAAATTTCAAGTCGATAAGTCAAACCACAACAAAGTTATAAATTTGTTCGTATTTCACCCTCCCTCTAAAGTAGCCTTAATCCTTAGTCCAATCTTGAAGGCTAGTATCTTCAGTCAACTCGATTCCAAACGGGGCCTTCATACAAAATGTCAAGACTCTAGTCTCCAGGAAAGTGTTCTAAAATACTTTGCATTTTTTTTGTCATACAGATTTTAGAATGACCCCCAGCCCTAAAGACATATCCATGTAGAAATACCAGTCACGTGGTTTATTAATATTGTGTCCTCTGCCAAGTGAATGAAGAGCATGTGTTCGAATCAGAATCCCAGTGAACCGATTTTGCGTATAATGCAAAAAACGAGATCATCTTTTGAAAAGAGCTTGTTGTTAATATACCAAGAGCTCTACACATCAGGTAGACATTTCGGTTAGTGCCCCAAGGAAATCGAGTCCTTTGACATTCAACCGCTTCGAATTATAGTAACTTGACACCATTTTGTAGGAAACGTCAGTAAGATTCATCGTATGGCCGGGATTCCCTCAGATGTTCCGTTCAAGGCAGACTCCTTGACAAAAGCAAGTGACGAGCAGATATTTCTATGGTGACTCGTCTAGAAAAAGGGTGAAACGGAGATAGCATGGAAATGGCACAGCTCTGAACTGTTTAGGAATGATAAGGGGTGTTGTTAGACCAGGAAGAGAGGGCGGGTTTAGTCACCTCATCCCCCTCATGGCACTTGCGTTCTGAGTCACTCGGTTACGTAGGAGCTCGCTGATTCACGCCGCGGCTTGACAACAATAAAGGAATGTTTAGAGGACCCTCTCCTGACTATATTGGACATCCTAATTGAAATATGCAACAGTTGGACGAGCACAACGTAGGTGGTGTCTGCCATACACCTATACATGCACCCAAAGGTAAGAGACGATTAGGTATGGAAGCGGTTTCACTCGATAGGAGTTGCTTTCAATATTGAAGTTGTGAAGGATATCTCTTCTTTTTTACATGATCGAAAACGTATTTTTTAAATACACCAGTAATAGTATTTTTGGAACCAAAAAAAAGTGAAAATGAAACTGATTATCCCTAAGAAAACGATGGAAGTTTGAGGTTCGAGAAATGCCAAAATCCGCCATTTCCCGGCAGTGTTATCGGATGATATTACAGTCCTACATATTTTACAGAGCGAACACAGAGGAAGAACTGAGCGATCACAATTTCTGTGTGAATTCTTTCAAGTTCGAACATTGCATTATGCATGAACAAAGTTGAAGGCCACCAAGTTTGCCTGTGACTAACGCCCGCGCCTATAATGGTAAACAACTGAACACACTTTGAATATGATATCAAAGTGACCATTCAAGTGAATAATGATCTAGTGAGTCAGCAAGATGTCACCGGATAATTATATGGAATTGCGGATCGAGAGATTACGAGTGATCGGAGCTAATAATGAGAAAAAAAATAGTTGGTAAATTAGATGAGATAAATAGGAAATCCTGGGAGATGATCTGTGTTCACTAATGAAGCGCAGAAACTTCTTTTCGAAAATTGATTCAGCCACTATCAAACTTCACGACGAAGGACTTTATCAGTAAAGATAATTAATAATAGTCTTAAGAATACCACATTCAGTCCACCACAAGTTCCTTTGTATTTCGTTTCATCCGTTAAAATCCCTGGGCTCTTCGTACCCCTTGGTTTTCTGGGTTATTTTGTCAACCGATTCCATGGCCATGCTCGAGATATCGCAAATAGACACGAGCCCTGGCTTTTCAGCTGTGTTACCATCGGCTTTCTTCTTACAGTTGAACGATAGATTCTCCGAGGCGAGTTTGCTGTCTCCTTCAGTGACTCCATCTCCTGCTATACTTGAGATCACCTAGTTACGCTCAAATAGGCACATCTGTCCTTCGACCTACAGGCGAGTAGAAGAACAGCTTTGTACCCAAGCCACGAAGAATACGTCAGGTTACATGATTTTTAATGGTGGCTCTGTGAGATAGTGAGATCGTTTGGGAAACGCTGGTTCATAAAATCGAACGTATTTTCAAAATCCTGAATATAGCTCTAAAATTAGCTGGAGTAAGTACGAGTACTATGAATAAATGATCACAAATCCAGTTCCCAACTTAATTGCCCAGCCATTCGTGAAAGGTTGGCAAGTTAGACACATACCGATCTCCAGCGCTAGTTTTAGTCTATAGCTCAAAGGATAAATTATAACACAGAGAACTCATTAGGCTTAGACTCGATGTGAGACTTTATCAAGCCCCATTATTATGATAATCGAAGCAAATAACGAAAGTAGAACACTGTGTAAATATTAGCAAAAAACTTCGGCGGGGAAACCAACCTGACACTAACAAGGTTTTCAGAAGCATCTGTTGAACTAGTCACACAGAGAAGTGAAAACATACGAAAGAACGTGAAGTTGAAGGAAAGGGAGATCCCTGGATCCTTGCCTCATTCGACGCCAGCCACAAACATCTGCGTTTCACAGCCGACTTCCCAAACAGGCGTGTTAAACACTGGCAGACCAACTACACACCCTTCTGGCCGAAGAAAGTCAGTAATGCATTGTATCCGAGACCGAAATCCAATGGCTATATATTATTCTGGTGAAATCTTTGTATTTTCTTGCCTCCAAACAATGTTTGGCACGACAAAAGCCTTTTAAAAACAGAATGAACAAGAGACATCGATACTCATCACGCAGTCCAATCTTTAAAATAACCAAGCGAGCCTTTTTTCAATTGTTTTTAATTTTCAAATAGGAACTCCTAATAATAATAATTGTTAACCCAGTGTTTTTGTAAAGAATTTTTACCACAACCGTATCCTACTATAGCTATGTAGTTAGTTGTTCACCGACCTCTTTACTGAACCGGACAGAGGAAATTCCCAAAATAGGACGAAGAATGTCGATTTTCAGGATATCCCATGTGACAAACTAATTAAGAACGTAGAGATAGACCAGTCATCATCACCAAGCTGATTCTCCTTGGCCTGTAAAACTACTATCAGGAATGTGTCTCATTGCCGCATTACCTGATCGGTTACCCAAGCGAGAATTCCTTGCAAAGGTATGTTCAAGTGAGTACATGTGTTGACCCAATAGTTCCAAGTGAATTCTATTGATTCGGAAGCACACAATTAATTGGCCGCACAAACTCTCATTGGTATCGCACCTTGACATCTTTGGAAAAAAAATCGACCCTCGAATGAAATTTTACAAAGCAATAATTGCCGAGGAAACGTGGGTGTGCCACTATACTCTTGACTCAAAAAGGCAGTCTCTACAATGCCAGACATATTGTGAGACACTCAAGAAGTTGAAATAAAATCGAGGACAAATGGAGAGGAATGCTGACTTGTGGCGTGTCGCTCCTTCACGACAACGCTAGACCTCATACCGCCCGTCATACATGTTTTGATCTTGTAGTACATCTTGTAGATTCCATTTAAATATATTCATTTTTCAATGTTTAATACAACATAGTATGTTGTAACCTTACTTCCTAGACGTCCCTCGTACGCCTTGTTATCAATAATTGCAGATGTAAATAAGTATGAGTAAAAACTCGTAAATTATAATAAATTTATTTATGTATTTATACATAATTTATATAAATCATCATTATTAGGTCGGACAGATGAAAAACTAAATCACTGAGCTAGCCCCCCCCCCCACACCAATCATCTGGGCACTTTGTCCAACGAACACAAAGATTTCAGTCCATTATTCCAATTATTAAATACAAAATGTTTGTACATTAATAGGGCTCACAAGGATTTGGTACGTAGAACAGGGATCTAGACCAGTGCTTCCCAAACTTCTTAACTAGCGGACCCCTTTCACGGAAAAATTTCAAGTGCGGACCCCTGTCATTCAAGTTGGTGTTAGATCAGTACTTGTTTCTATGAACTCTTCCAGTCAATAGAACCAACGAAAACAATTCTCGGAAGTCCAACAGCGCAGGACTACCGAGATTATGCTGTAGGTATAATTTGCTTCAAAATTTACATTTGCTGCGGACCCCCCACTTAGGGTTGGCGGACCCCTAGGGGGTCCGCGGACCACAGTTTGGGAAGGCCTGATCTAGACCAAAGGGTGATCTATAATGGAAATAAACAGTTGTCGAAAAATGTGATCTACACCGCATCCGCTAGTTGTCACCCAATGCATTACTCAACAAGATGTTTTTAAGCTAGCTATAATATATTATCAAACCTAATCAGTCTAAAAGCCTTTATCGTAATGAAAGATTAAAGTCTGCATTATCACTGTCCCACACAACACTTCCTGCTATTGTACTGTATTTTTTTCGACCGCTTCCATTTTCTATTTAACCAACCAGCAACTAAATATAGTAAGAGACAAAATAAGGAGGTACTAATTTAAGGTGTGGAATTAGTCTACGATTTGTAATTGAGGATTAATTGTTGGCCTTGTTTACTTGTAGATCAAACAACATAGATTTGAGAATCCGGATCTTCGGTTGTCCACATAATATTATGTTGTATTAACGGTTCACTTCGGTTTTGGGTTTTCCACATTCCACAGAGCTTCTATGGTTTAACTCCTCTATTCTACTATTACCGAAGGTGATCAAGGTTTCAAGAGACTGTAGTTAAGGGAATTTTCAACTTGGGATTTAAGGAAATGTCTACCAGTTTTGAGTTGTTCGACTTCTGGCAATGTCCTATGATCACTTGTCTCGGATAATAAAACCTAATTTCCCAAATTGCCTATGTAACATGTTCAACCATACGGTTTTGTTGACCCGATACGCTCAAGAAACTCTAACGCATGCCTGACAAACATCCGTTCCACGAGAGGATTTCCCCAGAGACTAATTGCCAAAGTAATGAATGAAATGAATTTTGCGTATTAGCGAGCTTTTACCCAACGAAATCCGTGTTTATTGGGTGCGCTCCTCTCAATTAGTCACGGTTGAACGCCCAGAAACGGAAGCTGAGTGAAGAGAGAAATTGGTCATGAACACAACTGGTACGATATTATCTGGCCATTGTTCAACAGAAAGATCAAAATTTGATGATTTAATGTATTCGAATTGTTTATATAAAGGTATCACCAAAACTAAGGTACCACTAAGTGTTAACACATATTTATTGAGGAGTCTTAGGGATAGTGTGTCGAAAGACATATTAATGTATTGTTACTATGGTTATTTTCATTTCATCTTGTCGAATTCCATTTTAGCCCGGTGTCGTTGCCCATCGAGTGGTAAAGTTTTTGGGCTGCAGAGACGCTGCATTCGGATAATCTCCGGGTTGGGATATAGGGATGATTGTAGGAATTCCTTTGTAGATCAGGGTATACTCACGCTCACTTGTATCTACGTCAAAGAATGTCTAAAGTATGCTCATGGCACTAAGCCAAAGTGGCCGAAAATTAATGAAATCTATAATCATTCAACTAGAGGTAACGATAAATATGTACTGGCCCATAACAGGATCGATCGATCCGACAATGCCCACAGTTATTGGCCTAAAAGCTATACAATAAAACTCCTGCTAGATTCCAAGAAATAACTCCAACAAAATTTATTAGCGCTATCTCTAATGTATCGTTTTATTTTATTGAAAATTTTCTGAATTTCAGTTTTGATAATTTGTACGATTCCATTGTACAATCTAACGATTGCTATGTGCCTGATTGTATCCAAAGCATGAAATAAAAACCTCCAATCCTGGGGAAGTAGCGGTTAAGTGAACATCACTGCAATAACAACCAGAGGCCTAGTCACCCCAAGTAAAGTAATTCATAATTTTTGTCCAGCATGCCTTTGACGATCCACCCCAGAACAAGGCTCAACCTCCATCATGGATCTTCCACATAACTATCAAGAATGTTCAACCGAAACGCTACAATTATTGATAGGGAGATGTATACAAATGTAACACCAATAACGATTGTGCATCATACCCCAAAAAATTTCGTCATGAAAACTTGGTAACATGGAATATGTTTTTGCGCTAAACAACTTATGACACCTTAATGTCGACTCACTCCACTATAACCTCACTAAGTAGTGCTCACTCGGCATAGTGATTCTTAGTTACATGTTTCTGCCTGAGGTATTAAACCGTACACAGGGACTTTATGGTGGGGTTATAGCTAAATTCCAGGTGATATACTAATTTAGTACTTATAATCACTAATACCAGCTGTACACTCTAAAGATCCACCGAGTCACTTCAAACGTACCTGTCACGCAAAATAAGTACCTACTCTTAATTCTTTCATGTCGAGTGGGTCAACAACAAGAGAGATCAACAGCAGAACGGGAGAGAAGTGGCCTTCAGATTCTCAAAGAGGAGCCCAGTAGCAGGTTATGGTCAACGATTCCCGCGGACGATGGTCCAAGTAAATCCACTAAAACCGCTAGGTCCACCTGACACCGCGCCTCATCACAACAGGACTTTCCCCTGAGATGGGCTCGGCCATTGCATAATGCTTTCTTAGGCACGTTTCATTTGACAAGGCTTTGGGCGAGAAAAAGTACGACATCCAAACTCCATTAACGCTCATTATTGCGACAGAGGATTCGGAAATTGACTTAACGCAATAATTACGCCACGCTAAAACACTGGATACTAGGGAGTGTGAATACAATATTGATTACATTCAAGCGATCATGAGTAGTCGTTGATGCGGCCATTTTGCAAAATTCGAACGAGATCGAACGGGCTGAATTTATATTAAAATTCTATTACAATTTGAATTGAAATTCTATCGATTCTTATTGTTAGCTGATTTTCAGTTATGCTCGATACCAGGAATTTCGAATCTCAAAACCGAAACTTAAAAAATCAAATCTCTAAACTCAACTCGCCTAACTGACCGCCAGTGTCCTACAACATGCATTACGTCTATTTACTTGCCTCGTTGTGGTAATGAAAAGTGAATCCAATTAGTACGTACTCCAAATAAACCATTTGACTAACTGTAGCTCTCAAAGTAGCCTAAAAACAATATTAGTTTCAAAACCACCAGTGAATCAATAATAATTATTGGTGGTAGCCTAATTATATATTTTGAATAATTATAAAAGTTCTCTCAACTTAAATTCAGGGATCAATTCTACTGATCTGCTGGGTGAAATTTACGTAGATTTCGGTCCCTAGCTCGGCTGAAAAAGCCACTTTTACCCTGAAAAATCGTTAGGGTTTAAGGAGTTTACATAAAATCGACGAAAATTTCACGATGAAACGAATGGTGATACTCCCAGTACTGCAAAAGCCACTTTTTACTTTGAAAAATCTCCCTTTTTTGCATTAAACGTCATTTTCTCCCTTAAACTCAGTCGCTAATTTATTTTGAAGACAACGTTGGAAAGGAGAGATTTCAAGCAAGTTTTTTCCAAAATCTCAACATTTGCACTTGGGTCTCGTTTTGTACGCATTAAACCGCTCAAAAATTTTGTTGTGCATCAGAGAGATGGAAAACATAACGCTCTTTCCAACGGTAAAATTACATTTGAATTTATTTGACGAATTAAGGAAGTTATGGGCATTTTAATGACTTAAGGTCGAAACCACGAAAAAAATCTTAAAAGTGGAAAAAGTGGCGTTTATAGTGGATTTCAAAAAAGTCTAGGAGACACTTTTGGTTGCAAATTAGTTGTAGAATTGGTCCCTGAAGTCCTTGAAGATGACAGTAGGCTTGTGTCCTTCGTATTGATCGACAAGTTATTCCCGTTAAAAACAACAATAATGGCCCGAAAAATTCCGGCTGTTTCGAGTTTTGATTCTCGTAATTCGCCGATCGAGCATCGAAACCGAAACTTTTCTGATGTTTCGATGGTTTGGAGATTCGAGTTTCGGTATCGACACAACACTACTGATTTTCCTATACTGCGATCCACGACGATGCGTTTTGGGACGATAATTTCTCAAAGCAATGAAATCAGACTGATTTAGGAGTGAGAATTATGGGCCGTGTCCGTCGTTTCTATGAACAGTACACATTCAACATGAGCTCACCTCCAATTAAAGGTGCACTTCTATCTTTGGTGACAGTCTTTTTCAGTTTGGCGCCGCTCCTGATGGACTGGAGGAGGAGGTCTCTTCCTTTAGGGTCAACAGCTGGTGGACCGCCCGTGGGCGGCGGTGGCGGCCCAGGAGGTGGTGGGGGCGGTGGACCCACCATGTTTAACCCTGAAAAATACGAGAAAAAAAAAACACATTTCAAAAAACATAGATGATATGAGCGGATTTCAAGCTCAATGATTGACGAACAACCAAATGGTTCAAGCACCGACTTCAATCAATATTTGCTATTCTAAATTGAAGCAATCACGATAATTTCGGTTCTTATAGGAGCTGTCGTCTATTAAAAGTTGAAGAAATCGATATGGTTATTCAATCACTTATTGGATAACTGATAGATGCATTAAGGCGTGTAATTCCCAAGCCTAATAAGGTGAGAAATAAAGATGAGGATGGGAACAAGGAAATAATTATCTTCCGACCATCATATTAAAAATAATCGTCATTAATTTGAAGATTTCTACTGCATTTCTTCTTCTGCAGATGACGTCGACAGTGCTGTTACAAGAAACAACACGATAGGTAAGTAGGAAACGAAAACCAACAGCGGAAAAAGCTTGTGATCCAGTAGTTTGGTGTCCCAAAGAGATTGGAGACGTTTCGACAGAAAGCCCTGCCACCTGGCATTCCACAAAGGTAGCACTACCTTTCTGACAACAATGGAAACCATCTGGCTCCAAACAGATACAACGCCTACCGCTTGTTCCTCACGACACTCGCCGGATGGAGAAATCTTCTTTTTTTTAAGATCCAGGTTTAAAATCACAAAACAATGGAAGTTTGTTAGAAGTTTCAACGCTGAAGGATGAGTAGCATCCCTCCCCAGACGAATAAGATCTTTTACCATTAGATAGCGGTAGATGAATATTATACCCAGGGAATATTCACCATTAAATAATTATACAAGAACTTCTCACTTTAAAAATACCGTGGGAGTGAATTGGAAAGAGCTCTGAAATAATAAAAAGCGGAAACAATAACAGGACCAAATGAATAATTGTCCAAATGGAATACTAATATTTCACACAATTCAATAACGGAAGTAATTAAATATATTTCGGGAGAATAGAGTTAAGCACTGTCGTAGCCGATTTAAATACATAGCTCCAATGTTTCATTTGCACGAATTGTTACATGATTGAAACTTGGCAAATATGGTTTGAATCGAGGAGGATGCATAAAATTGCGTTAAATTAAGGAGTAATATTGTTACTTTAAAAATGTATTTCTTCAAATCCGTCACAAATTTCAAAACGTTCTATGACTTGAATGCGTATCTATAGTTACTACACGCCTGGTCAAAGGTTCATTCAATCATATTCATTAGGGACCGAGAAAAATGTATTTTAGTGAAGCAAATAACTGGCGAGATACTCTCTTACACTAGCCCAAATTTGAACATTTTTGATAGCCTTCCCGCTATGTCCTTTTTTAAAAGTTCTTGTTACAATCTATCCACTTGTTACAATCTATCCAAAAGTTTTTTTTTTTTTTTTTTTTTAACCCCAAAAATTGCCTTCTACCCTTAACCTAACTGACATTTCGTGCAGCCTCATTATCACAATGCAGATTCCGTCAGATAAGCTTTAACTTAGTACCTACTTACTAATAAAAACTAATAAGTGACAATTTGATCCGAGTTTATCAATTTGTAAATAGAAATTACGTTTTGTCTTCACGTATTGCGTCGAAACCCCGCAGAATTTTGCAGAAAGTGTTATTGTTGTTCCCTGATAAATCTCGGTGTACAAACCTATGCGACTTAATTTTACCTTGCGTTTCAATAATTTCACACATTATTGTGGGGTTCTAAGAGGCCGAAAGGTCTATGAAGCCAGAATAATAAGTAAGCATTTGAATGAATTTAATTGGATTGTGATTACATAAACTGGTTTGGAGGGCATTTACCTTATTAAGGCTAAATAGGTGCAGGAAATTAAGTTTGAATAATGAGCCTACCTCCTTTCTTCAGCGTTCCAGCCTTGAATTTGATTTCTTCGGTTTTGAATCTCATTTTACGAGAGGAGCACAAGTACCAAAACGAAGGTTACCGTAAATCAGATGAATCAATGAGCTTATCGAATGGTTTTCTGAGTACCGGTGGTCATTTAGTCAGAGTCTCGTCAACAGGTGTGAGAATATTTCGAGAGTACGACCGTTCTTTTGAAAAACAAGACTGCGCGCCATGTGTTCAGGCGTTGACTCGTTTGAAAACTGAGTTGTTTGGTCGGGACCTGAGACAGGTGGGCAGGCAGGTAGGTGAGGTGGCCTACGCAAGGCCAAGGAGGGAGGGAGAGCAGGATCATCAGCACCAAGACGAATGGAGGATCCGCTGATTATGACGTCACCTCGATGGGCTCACCTCCAGTGATTCACGCCTCGGGTCTCCCAACCCTTTTACTAGGACAAGGTCGCAAAGGATGGTGACAGTTTTACTGATCACCTAGTTGATTTTTTTTTCTTCTATATACTACCTATATTCCGCCAGAGACCCAAGATTTGAGTTTCAATTCAATCGTTGGAGAACACTCCTAGTAAGTATCCACGTAGTAAATCATAATAGTCCAGGAGCCATGTATATTCCACCTAGACTCAATTCCAACGTTAACAAAAATTTGCGGGATTGTATGAAAATGGTAGAGGGTATGTTTTCTGAGTTTACGAACACGAGGGCTCTGAGCTCGGGGGAGGGGCTGTAAAAAAACCCTATTTTTGCGTACTGTTATTGGTTTTCCACACACGCATAATACGTGTACTAATACATAGATATGTGTGTCAATATGCACTGCATTTTTTTCACATCTTGAGAAATTTTACCAATTTAGATCGTCTGTATCTTGGTTATTATTGGGCCAAAAATACTTTTGACGTGGTTTTTCCGGATTTTCGCAAAATACAGATAACAGTCAAAAAATCGCCCCCCTCCCCCCTAAAGAGCTCAGGGCCCTCGTGTCCGAAAACTCAGCAGACATACCCTCTACCGAAACATCAAACGCCAGTCATGAATCATTCGAAGGACAATAAAATGAACCAAAATGAGGAAGTAACGATGGAAACGGTTTTACTTTCAAGATCGCACGAACTAATTATATGATCACATCTACAGAGCAGTGAAGGTGGAGAATCACGCTTGAAAAAAAAGTCAAGGATATCAACAAAGGAAGACGAGGAACTAGAGCTGAGTACATGATTTTACACTTTACTTGACCAAGTTCGATGAGTCAACTTCAAAAGTATCTAACAGGTAATTACGGTAAGTACAATGGATATCCTCGTTAATGGACTATTCTCTCGATTGGGATGGAGACTTAACGGTTAGACCCATATACATGACATATTTTCACGGATAATAAACATACTATAGAGTAAGTTATTGGGGAAGAGGGCCGCTACACAACTTCCGCTTTCTGCAAAACTGAAATTGTCAGATGGCAAAGAAAATATGAAAATAAGTCGGGAAGCACAGGGGAATTTCATTTTAGACTCTGCGAACAAATTTAATTGACCCCTTGGTTCAGGGTTCAAGAACTAGAGTGACCATGGAAAAGCTCAAGAAAAATACTGAAATTGTATGGAAATGCCTCCAGTCAACTATGCGACCGCTGTGATGTACGAGAAGATGTTGAACATTCATTTCCTAGTTGCCCAAAGAGGAATAGCGACGATTATACACAGTGCGACTGAGCACCTCACTAACAGCCATACTGAAGAGCCACGATGAGCGATCGTACCAGGCTATGCTTGTCTGTTATGATTTTAGACTGTGATGACTGAGTGGGAAGATGTGAGTGATGAAGGACGAGTTTAATTTATTTTGTGCTTATTTACGTAGAATTAAGATCAAAATTTGATCTAATGTAAATCAATTTACATTTAATGTAAATCAATTACTTGGCCACATGCGTGCTAATAGCATTGCCAACAATAAAAGGGAGGGCTAACTTCTCTTATACTTCATCTTAGGTTCCTCAAAGATAATCCCAATAGAGTTTATTATTAAAATTACGCTATTCCAAAGATGCCACGGCAATAGACTCTCCGTATCTTGGGCACTACTGGCTCAGGATGGTGGAAACTACAGAGGTGTGTTGGATGCTCGCACAGCTCATGTGGGTGTGCGACTGACTCATTCATACGTAAATCGAGAGGGTGCGCGATCACTCAGTCCGTTCAACATCAGACTTCATAAGGGAGACAAAACAAATTTTAATGCAACACACGATAAAAATCACAGTGTGAAGAGCGACCAATTACTGGATGAATCGCTTCACACTTTCTCCTCCTCGAGTTTCCATACCAAAAGTACACTTCTAAAATCTGGAGGTTCAAACAATTTGTACAACGGTACGGAATATCAATCGTAAGGACGGGTAATAGTGAAGGAGAATATCGAGATGACTGAGGGGATTCAAAGGGTATGGAATGTACCACATACTGTGTTCAATGATGTGCCAAGGGAGGTGTCATTATATTTAAATTATGGAACTCTGACCTTACGTAGGAAGTACCACAATAACCGTCTACGAGTAGTTCTCTAGTTATCTATTTTTGAACAGTACATTTACAGATGGAGATACGTATAAATCCAATTGGACCAAGTAAACGGTAACAGCAAAAGAGAAAATGTTTATATTCTGAGGGAAGATTTACCTGCCCGGATTATCAATGAAATCCGTCTAAAGTAGATCGCGATTACGACAATGAGGAAGAAAATGAAAGCCATAATTGACTCATGTCAAAACAAATGAATTACAAACGGCTATGGACGACGGTGGGGTCAATGTTTGCAAGCAAAACATTACTCCAAATACACAAAAACCAACGAAATTTAGTGGTAGACAGGCGGGATGAAACTGGTGATTGGTTTTAGTACAGACCGGAGCCTTTTGGCCCACTTATCCCAAAAGATAAGATAAAACATAATACCTATCCAGGTTATAGATAGAAACTCTGAATGAGGTTCGGTAATGATATTTTGAAACAACTTTAGAGATAAATTTGAAGCGGACGGCTTAGTCAAAAACAATTGTGTACCAAACCAACCCTATCTTGGACTCCTAGTAATTCTTCAGACAGAAATACAAATCACCGAAACATGGCGCTACGCTCAGTGAGCTATGAAAAAATGCCTGCCAAGTACGGGCAATAGGTATACAGGTAGGCACTCTGTTACAGGGATCCGTACAAGTAATAGTTGATCTATCCAGGATTAAAATACAACAATTAAGCTTACTCGCCAACTACCAGACGAGGTATTAAGGAGGAGTTAAAATAAAATATGCTCATATCCAAATGCTACAATTATTCCGATTTCAATGCAATTCAGATGGTACCTAATACATAGGATTCATCCAGGTTGTTTAAATGGAATCCTACAGACCAATAAACTGCACCAACTAGAAGGAGGAGCATCTCAGAATATACAACGGAGATTGGAAACAACGAGTTTCTACAACCGAATAAATTAACCTTGTTGGTCCGGAGCCAAAAGATTAATGGATATTCCAGTTCTGCTGGAGCGAACCAGTTAGGTTTTTTTTTGTGAAGAATCAGCGTTGGGGTTAAGAGATTGACGAAGAAAACTTGGCACTCGCCACGTTGTATGCTCATTCCTGAATTGGAGAATCGGTAAAAAGATGGCAACTGTTCCGTTCAAACTCAACGGCGAGATTGCACCCGGGATGCCAGCCAACACGAGTGTACGACGAATGGGCATTTCAACAAGAATCGTTGATTAGCACAAAATTCTTAGAAAAAAATTGGTTTAGGAAAAAAACAATGTAAACGCTTGCATACGAGTCTGCAACACATTGAGACATTTTCATGTCATCCCATATCTCAGCTTTTCGAAGGGCGACAACCGAGTGAGAGGAATGTATTCTAGTTCTAATCGTAAGGTTTCCAACAAATGGTGAACGGTTTTTGTCCGATGACAAATGACGAAGTACTATTCCCCTAGCAACGACTCGGTTGTACGCGGAAATCGTCAAAAACTCATTTGGGACAATTTTCGTAACGGTTTTTGAGTTATGTGCCATATGAAAGACATGAAAATGTCAAAAAAACGCGACAAATTGAGGTGGAATTAATTTTTCATCTATAACTTCGAATGGATATGTATAACTTCCAAGTTGCCAAAAATGTCCTGTAAAATCAAAAATTTCACTCTCATTCTGCGTTTTTTTTCATCCAGACCTTTATGAAACGCACATAACCATATTCAAGAATTACCTCAATTACAGGAATTTGGAGGGTGCTTAGGAAATTGTAGGAATTATAATTCATTCGTCAGGTGACGTCAAAATGGATCCTAGTGGAGTGTAGAAATTGTTTTGGACTACACACGAGAGTGATGAGAGTAAATATTTCGGCACAATGGTAACTGTCATTCCTTATCGCTCGGTCAGAAGTTGAAACGAAAACTCAGTTAGAACTCAGAGGGTAGCTGGAGGTACGATAACAGCTCATCAAAACGGTCGGAAGATTTCCTCCCCCTATTCCGCACTATTTATAGACCAACACCCACGCGGGGTCTGCTGGTTCTCGTCAACTTACCCTCCTCCTTTGTATGAGGTACACATGAACCAAACATGGAGATCGAAAGTAAACAGGTCTGTACCTACCCGAAAGACCTCCTGCCTCAATAGTCAAACTCATTAATAACTAGAAGCAGTTCTTCACTTAGCTGCAAGTAAAGGCGGTTTCTCGCTGAGGGAACAGACGCCGAGTTTGCTTTTTCAGGAACAGAAATCAAATGAACTTGTTGAAAGCAGTAACAACAAGAGTGTACCTCCTCCATCATCAGGACGTCTAAAACCTAACGCAGAATGGCAATGTTAAGCGCGCATTCATGTCAGGCGTCACCATGGCGCCACTCCCAAGTACGTACAGCTAATTCAGCGAGTCTTATAATATAATGAGCCAGTATACAATCAGTACTGCAAGTCTCTTCCCATTCGTTGGACCGTTTCCTGTGACATCTCCAGAACAATGTTCTATCTCTTGGTTATTATTGGGAAATAAAAATTAAATTTCGATCTGTTCTATTTTTCTTTGATCCCAACTTCAAACTTGACTTGTCAAAATTTGACGTAACAATATTTACCTGTTGTTAAAATATTGTTACGTCAAATTTTGACAAGTTTAAAACAATATTAAATATTGTTTAAGCAAGCTAATTTGACCTAACAATATTTAATAGTCGCTAGCTCTAAAACAAAACAAACAAAAAATACTTCATAATATGCATAACAAAAAAATGCATACCTAATATTATTCTAATGCAGAAGCTATTGCAATATTTTTTTTTCTTTTTTTCTTTCCTCAAAATTCCCTCCTAAAAATGGATGAGGTAAAAAGTTGGTGCATATTGATTTTACAAATCAAAATCAACGAATATTAACTGAATATCTGGGATTTATTATTGTATTCCCAAGGACAGACACCGAGCAACAGAACTCGGCCTGTCATTGAAAGCCAACACTGATGATATTTCAAATTCGTTGGACGGTTCCATTGTGTATGATAAACTCGAATTTGAAGATTACACCCAATGGTAGCTTCTGCCAGCACCAAGTAGCTTCAGCCACAACATTATAAAGACGAAGGATCATTAGTCATCGTATGATTACTAAACGATATGCGGAGGTGTAAACATCCCATCATAGACAGTCAACACATAACATCCAAGGAAATTGATAAGGAGTACTAGGGTTGTGGAAGTATTTCAGCAAAAAGGAAAATCTATGCGACAACTGTAAACGAAAATCCATGTGACAACTGTAAACGAAAATCTATTTGACAGCTGTTAACGAAAGTCGATGTGACGTCCTTTATAATGTGATATTGGAGCTGATGATTGTAGTATGCAATTAACTTAATCGCTTGTTATTTGAGATCTTTGGCATCTTATTTACTTTATATTGTACCTTGTTTAGATTAGGTCCTTACAGTACATAGTGCAGCAAGGAAGAATTTCCAAGCCATGTATGTATTGCGGAACTGATTGAAATTCCCAATAATCAACGTCGTTGTACTGAGTGAGGACAGAAGGCCTGAAGGTCAGGTAAGAATGGATTTAGGTAAGTATTATGTTCCAGATAGGGACTTGGCAGCAATATCGGAAGAAGATTGGTAGGTATATAATTGTTACAGTTTGTCTGACCTGTGGGTTCTCCAATTTCATTCATACTAGCATACTACAGCTGTCATAAAATTTACAACAGTCCTATGAACGTTGAATGGACGACAGGTAGGACAACTGAGTGAGGTGAGACTAGGCCAAAATTTAAACTCTGACAAGCAGGCAAACTCGCTTTTTGAAGCCCCTAACGGTTTTCGTGGATGAGCCTTGATGCAATGATTTCAAATCAACGTTTCTGCCTGGTAAATCGGCGAACCCTCCAATTAATGGGGCCTGACCCATCAAACGGTTCACTTCAAATTATATCGGAATGTGGAGCACATTCCTGACATCAATACAACCTGCTTAGACTGTGACAAGCGGAGATGAATGCAGATGGGCAACTTACTTGGTGGCTCAGATAGAACGAACTGCGCAACACATCCCGTTGAAATCGTTATCGACGTATAAACACTTCACAGCAATGAATCATAACTGAAAAACCGAATGATTAGCTGGAAAAAAGGCCCCGCGTACCGAGTTTGAAAGAAATCAGCTTTCTATCCGAAGTCTCCACCTAGTTTTCAAGATGGCTAATCGCCCCCAAGTTAAATGACAATACAGAAGAACCAACGCGAAGGTTGTTGAAACGTTGAGGAGCGGGAGACCAACGGAAAGGTGTTTCTATTTATACGAACGCGTGAAGTTGAGTGTTATTGATATGAAGTCAAAACATCTCCAATAAATAGGAAAATAACGATTTCCGTCGAAGAGGGTCTACGCGAGAACACTTGCAAGGTTGTCCGCCATTTTGATTTTACTTCAAATTCAGTGTTGACCAAATACCCCATAAGAGAATCCTGAATTCGTCTCCATTATTAAAAAAGAATGAATGAAGACTATCAAGTTTTGCTCTTCCGGATTCCAGAGTCTTTGAAGATTATGGATAGACATACAACCACAGGAAACAACAAATTTTGTTGTTGTTTGTCCGAAGTATCCATAAGACACATGGTAGGTACATACCCATGGAAGAAGGAAGATTCCTTCTTCCATGGTACATACCCAATAGTTGTCCTAACTTGTTTTACTCCTCCTGAAATATCACTAAATTGTAGAATTAGTCAATCGATGTCAGTTGAAATAGAAATAAGCTTGAAACTATTTATTTTCTATTTCAAATGGTACTGATTGACTGATTCTACAAATGATTGATGTTTCAGGGGGAATAAAACTCCTTTGGTATATAAGTACCTACCATGTGTCGTATGGATACGTCGGAGTGGTTGCCTTTCTGTCTATACTTTGGTAGGTACCTACGACCGGTTTTCTTACACCAAACAGCTTGTTATTTCAATTAAATTAATTCACTGAATATTAATAGCGAAGGAATCAATGTATGAGTATTATGTTTATCCCTCACTGGCTCTGATTGTAAGGTAAGAGCTGTGGTTCATTTTATTTAAATTCCCGTTACCTGTCCTGCATAGTTGTGTAAAAGAATAATAAGGCAATGATAGGTACTCAGAACCTATTAAAAGCCTAGAGGGGCATACCTAATCTGAGTTGTCGTAGATAGTTTCTGGTCTCTATGGTAAACTATTGAAGGACGAGTTGTGGATACGCCCTCTCTAAATAACTCCGAGGACTAAATTCGACGATTGGCAGGTGAAACATTGAAATTTCAACGAAATAAAACCTTTACAGTAATATTAATATTAGGCACTTATACACACGAAGATGCCATTAGTGATTCCCTTCTGGGTAAAGATTTGAAGTACGTGGTATGGCCCGCCCCTAACGTCACATCCCATAACATTGGTGGAGCCTCTTCATCCTCAATAAAATGTAGGTAACGGTGGGACGTAAAGACCTTTCTGGTAACAATTCTTATTATCCATAAGTAATGTAACGTTAGTAAAATGTAATTTTGATCTAAGTGTATTAAGTTCTACGAAATTAAAGCTAAGATATTCTACAAAAAAGACATATTTCTGAAAAATATTTTAGTGACAAGAAAATGATTTACTTACTCATTTATTTATTGATTTATTTACTCATTTTAAAAAAATTCAAACTGTTGTTACAAGATTTTATCGATATGATGTTTAGTGGTTTTTTTTTCTCTTATGGATCATTAATTAACTACTGGTTTCAATGTTAGGTTCTTGATTCATATGAATTCCGATGTTCATTCCACTGAGCGGAAAGGCAACATGGGGTCAGAGACAGTGAGTGTAAAGGCATTTGTTCAAAATAACTAGGCAGGTAACTAATCGTCAATCGATGGATCAAGTAGGCAATTATGGTCTTCCTAAGTGAAGGCATAGGTCCTCTATTCGGATTAGCCTATCCACGGATAACACAATAATACACTCATAATATGTATTAAACAACTGATGACCATTTTATTCCAACATACTGCATAATAGTTCTATTGCTACTTAAGCAATAAAATTGAGGGTACCAAAAAACGTTCGACAAATCCGCAATTGAGTTTTTTGTTTCTCCTGAAAAGTGAGGTTTTTACCACATCGCAGACGATATTATATAGTTTGTTTTAGGTAGCATTATTTCAGGTATTTATGAAGTCATTAGAGCCGCATACTTCACCAAACCATCAACATTTTATAGTCATGAAGCCAATTCGTCAATGGATAATATTTATTTGTCAACGCACAAAGACGTTACTTAATGAAGCACTAACGATACAAATAAGAAAAATATTCCATCCAAAATGCACGAATGGTAATCAATAAACTATATACAGTAGAAGTCCGATAATCCGGCACCTTCGGGACCGGCTCGGTGCCGGAAATTCCGGTCTATCGGGCGGTACTGTAAAACATAGTTCACGTACTTCACTACACGTACTAAAACGTAGTTCACTACACGTACTGTAAAACATAGTTCACTTGGATTTAAAAAAGTCACGAATGTATTTTTGATTTCTCGACTTTTGGCGTTTAGAATAAAATTTATTTCTAATGATATGGAAATTAATAATTTCTGAAGCACTGTAGCCTCAGCAAATGAGATAAACTTATTTAGTGATTCTACAGCTTCTGCCCAGCTGATTTTTTCCTTAAACTCATTCATTAAACCATTTCTATTCTCACATTTTTCTAGCCGTTTGATGATTTCTAGTTTCTGATTGAGAGTCAGTGTTACATGTTTTCGTTTCTCTCCTTTTGAACTCGAAGGCTTAGGTTTTGAAAACATGGTCACTGTACAGTTAGAACGAAACTCACTTTGTTTATAAACAGTTTCAAAAGTTCCGTACATCACTACAGAGTAGGCGAAGACGCTTCGTGATTGATTAACTGTGCTGCACTGCACCTGTATTTAATACAAATTTTGTTGTGACAGCTGAGACTAGACGGCCGCTAATTTTTTCCGAACTATACCGAGCGCTTCCGTATGATCCCGAACTACCCCGAAAACTTCCGAATAGCTCTCAAGCGTTTTTATTTGCTTTAAGACACACTTTTGGAGAAAACCTTAATTTTTACAATTTTCCGGAGCAATGCCGGATTATCGGGCATTCCGGACTGTTGGATGCCGGACTAATGGACTTCTACTGTACCTACATAATACAAACACAGGCACCCAGTAGGTGACTAGGAAACAATAATAACTACGAACGACGAACACACGTGAAATACAAAATTAGTTCTTATTTTGAAATATTAACACATTATGGGAATTATTGATCTTTGAATAGGATAACGGTAAACCACTACCCCCAAGCACTAACCGAATATTCAACCATCAGATTACAAATGCGAAATTATTCAAGATTATAGTAGTCTCACGATCCTGAAGCACTAGTTGTGTCTTGATTGACTGGAACAGAGAACAAAACTTTAATTACAATGTGACTCTTCACACAAGGAGTACTACTGGAACCCAATCGAGAAGTTCCAGTCCAGTATGACACAATGAGCGAATTTTTGAAGTTACGTTCTCAATCAACCCTCAACTTATTACCTACTATTTCTGACAATTTTATACGAGTTGTCAACCATAAAACTTGAAAATTGTTTAATTTAGGTCAATCGCACTACATAATATGTGCGCACTACATAATATATTATACACCTACACTCACACGTAAGTGCTGATCTAAGCGAATATTTCATGAAATTAAATTATTACCTTTATAAGCGTATTCCAGAGCACAAGTGATGGTTTTCATGTCATTCTCAATGGTCTGCGCCCAGTTTTCAACGTCGCCCAGTTCTTTCAAAGCGTTGCTAAACCCTTCGACAAGGACGAGCCACTGTTGAGTGTTTTTGGCGAAATTTGCAGCGTTCTGGTGAAGGTGTTTGGCTTCGTCATCTAGCCTCTTCTGATTCAGGTACGCCTGGGCTACCCTGAACATTACGTAGAACTGTTGTTATAGAAATGTTTTGAATTGTTTAGAATGGAAAATTGAATACCTAAGGAAGTAATGTCGTGTAAACTTCACTGGTGAATGTCCGATACAGACATTGATAGAGCCGATGGTACGACGAGGGAAACTTTACCGGAGTGAGGCAAGTACTTAGAGACATCGATTTATTTTTAATAAAGATCTTTTCCCTCTCTCGTTTCCAATTGAGTCATGGGTACCGCAATATCACAACCAAGACCAACTAACTACTCATAGTTCCATCACAAGTTTGGACAATAACACGATGAAGTTAAATAAAACATGAATAAACGTACCCAACGTTTAAATGATCCACTAGCGCTTGAGTGAGATTGCTGGCGGCTGTCAGTGCATCTTTCCGTTTTTCTTCTGAAAATTTCAAACACATACTATGTGAATATATTATAATTATAGAGTAGGTATTAGCGGTATGAAACGCCCATATGATATAAACCATGCCACAAACGAATTCGTATTTGAAGAAGCAGCTGGATGCTGACAATTTGCGACTTGTCCCTTCGACTCAGCAGCTGGATTAGAATATAACAAGGGTGGGGTACAACGTCATACATGAGTAAATAAAACATGCTAGTTGTGGAGCTTTGTGGACAGTTACAAGTCACAGGATGAAAGAATACTTTTCGGTAAGTTACGAAGTTCCCAATCAAAAATGAGTTGTAATATGAACCTTGAGCCTCCTTTCTAGCCAATTGCTTCGCATGATGTTCTTTTGCGAGTGACGACAGCATCTTACGTTTAATAGTTACCTTCACCTTTCAATAAATTTAACATAAAATAAACAAGCACAAAACTTTTAAGTAATCAAATCATGACAACAACAACAACTTATATTATTATCAAAAACATGGGCTATCAGCTTATCAATAGCAACCTCCATGACCGCTCATAGCTTCTTTGTGAAAAATAACTTTATTTGCTCATATCCTTAAAAGTGAAACCTCCACTACATAGTGTAAGGTTATAATGTATTTTCTACTTCATGTGCATTTCGTTTGTGATTTTTCCGAAATTGTAAAAAGATATTGATTTACTACTCCACATTTTGATTTGATTAACTTCAAGTATCTTCTGCTTGTCCGTAGCTGTACATTATATCAAGTGTGAAGTGTTTTTTTCTCACGTTTTCATTCATTTGTTAGTTTTGAGTCGACCGGTTCTAACCACTTGGCACTTACGGAAGATAACCAGGTTTGTGAATAAAGATCGACTCTTTCACGTACTTTCTTTGGTTTCATTTAGAAAGCCTGTTCTTTGCCATACCTTTGAATCTTGATTAGTGGTAAGATGGCAGCCATGTAGTTCGGTGGGTGTATCAAGCTGTATATCTTCACATTTCATCAAATTGGGCAAACGGTTGTTATCATTACCAACTCGCTGTTCAACCCTCAACTACTGTATTTGAAGTCTACAGAAGGGGCTGTGTTGTATAGGGAATCTATACACAATAGTTTATAATGATGTCTTTAAGCACTCGTTGAATTCTCGGAATGGCATCACGAAATTGGAACAATGGAGAAATACTCGCCTGTAGTTCGATATTAGCAATTACCTTGAGATACTCTCTAATAATTATAGAGTAGCTGAGTAAATATTCAAACTAATTTGAATCGTACCTATGATAGGAAGTTATTAGGATAGAAACATGTTGATGTTGGTAATTCATCGGTTTTATTGCGTTATTATAGTACCTACTATGGACCACCAGATCACCCTTCTTTAAGCATTCTAGCTGCGTAATACTGCTCAATGTGCACTATTCGGAATAATATTAGGTAGCTGTTATTGAAACTGCTTTGTATAATGCAGGTAATGAACTGTTGAGATGGGAGGCGTAGCCGCTTCAAGTCCTCTACCAGAAGAAGACATCCGACCTGTTACTCCAGATTCGGGGACTGCAGGAAGTGGTCAGAATCCTATTGGCAATGCCCACCCCGATGGCGCTAAGGAAGAAGGCGGCGAAGAAGAGGAAAGGCCTGGCCTTATAAAACCTGACGGATCCATAAATTGGGATTGCCCGTGTTTGGGAGGAATGGCACACGGTAAAGCTTCTGTACCTCACCAATTCTATATTCCATTGCATGAATCGTTTCTTCGTTTAGCGCCAATATTTAAATTTAATCTTATACGCCGCTCATACAAAAAAATGCGTATTTACAGGTCCCTGTGGCGAGGAGTTCAGAGCTGCTTTCTCGTGTTTCCACTACTCAACCGCCGAACAAAAAGGTTCAGACTGTCTGGAGCCGTTCATGGCCATGCAGACTTGTTTCCAGAAATATCCAGAAATCTTCGGCCCGAAAGAAGGTGAAGATGACGAATTCGACGAAAACTCGATCCCTGAGAGCAGCGGTAAAGATGTTGAGGACAGCAAATCCCAAGGCCAAGGGCAACTACCAGATTCTCAAAAAACGAGCGTACAGATAAAATGATAATTATGATTCAATCGTCACTTTTTTAACCATCGTTAGTTAGTATCTACCTAGTCTGTAGATTAACAAAAATCACAGTCCGAAAATGCCCTTGGCAGTCTAATACTATTAGATATCAAATCCTCTGTTTGCCTTGTAGATCATTTGACGCGTAACTTATTCGTCTCGTTGTGATTTCTAGATACCTACCAAGTAACCCATAGATCCTGTCATCAGCCTACTCAGTTTGCAAAGAACCTCTTAGGGGCAACAGAACCCCAGCTATCTAATTCGTGATTAGCCTGAAGTTTGGTTAACACCACTTGAATTCTCACGATGCACCAACATTAAACCAAATGTTAAATTCAATTTTGTTAATACCGTTATTAAATTCGAATGTATTTTTGCGTGTAGACATTCAACTGAATATTGTGTAAATTTGTTGTGTGTATATATTATAACTGAGTACGTTCAAAATCCAAACCTGTTCTATTTGAAACTGTCGCCTAAGTTGGAATATACGGTTATGTGATTGATATATTGTCTTACTTGTAACATTGTTTTATGGTGCAACGGGAAAAAGTATATATGTACTGTTTATAAGAGGAACAATATTCTTTCTCACTTGTATTCGTCGAAAATCTTAATTCTATGTTTGTCCGAATGATGAACGAAAATAAAGATGTGTAGTTGTATGTCGTTGAGTGCATTCACATAGACCTTAGAAGTATTAGTGTCAAATGGTGGACAAACTGGAAACGAATACACGAAAAATTGCGTTTTATTCAAATAATGTGAAGAATACAGAAAAATATCCACCAACGTGTAACCTCTTTATACAAAATCCATTTTCTATACATAAGATATGACCGAGACTCATTCATTTCGCAGGCAAATTAGTTCGCTCGTCCAATATGAGTTGGCGAAATCTTGTCGATGTATCTATACATTTTTGTAATCCGATTAATTAAGTCAAGTTCCCATTGAGCGTTCTAAGTAGAAAAATTAAAAAAACCGCCAAGGAATACAATGCTCGAGCGTGTGAAGTACATAAATTCGCTCACAAGGGTTACGGTAGCAACTATCTTAGTTAAAATTATAGAAACAAAGATAACACAAACGCCTAGGTACCTACTTATCTTCTGCTACGTAAAAATAGAAAAAACAAAAATTATTATGTACAGGTGATCTACTTGACCCTGAATTTACCATCTTGAACAATATCGGCATTGCATGAGTAGGTATTTGAAGAGAAAAGTCCTCTCACTAAAAACTCGTAAAACGAAATATTTTGCCACTACAGATCGGTTTTCCGTTATAAGCATGATATGCCATAAACATCCTGTCAATATTTAATAATGCTAAACACAGTTACTGGTTAAAGTATTTTAGACTAGCAATAGGTATTTCAGAAAATGAAAAATTACATGTTCTCGTCCTTGATTGAGAAAAATCAGTTGTGTGTAATATAGTGGAAAATCGTAGTATTCCATTCTCCATAAGGCGGTGTAATGTCCAAAACTACAAATTATCGTCGTGTCTAATTGTCACTTAGCGATCGCCAACAGCTGTCATACAACATGTTATAAAAAGGGGAAGGCAGAATCGGATAGGTTCATCTGGGTTGAAAAGTAGAAGGAAATGAAGGTACATGTCTTCGGTTGAAAGGGTTGTTCGAGTATGTGACCCTCGAGAAAGCAACAGGTGAAATATTGCATCTATTATCAGGAAGCTCTAATTGTAGCAGTGGAAAATCGCTCCACTCTCACAGATATTTAAGGAGTAGAACTCAGTATATTTATGGCAAAAGAACATTTCATTTACAGATCGTCAACGATTACAACCACGGAACAAGTTACATCAGCCGAACTTGACCCAGGGTTCAGCTGAAGCGGCAAGGAAGTGTGAACAGACCTCAAGGTTAGGTGAGTTGCATGATTAAGTTGTTGCAACCTTCGGCAAACCAACTAGTTTACTCCACTGATTGAGCTCGATTCTTTTTTTCTCCATTTATCTCATATTATTCATTTCTCATTCAATGATTCTGACCATTTCAGGGGAAATTGACTGGTCAATGAAACGAACATTTGTTGGCTATAAGCAGGTTCAACGCACTCTTTCCTTGGGTAAGGGTTACCTCCGTTGGACTTGAGCTTAGGATAACTCAGATTCCTTGTACGACTCAAGTCAAAAGTTGACACATTAGAGAGTTCCTAAGGGGACATTCCTAAGGACACAAGTTTGAACTTATCTCAACTGCGCATGCGCGTCGGCTCTGTCCGGACACATCGCCTCAAGTCGACCACAACCTTAACAAATATAATGTAACCTTACTCCGGGATAACAGTGCAGCGCGTTTTGCCGCCTTTCGTAGTCGCCATCGCTTGTAGTCGCAATCACCAGCTAGTGGATGGTGGTACTCATCTAAATTCTACAAGACCTACTTATCGTAAGTATACATACTTGTCGACAGTAAGTAAGGGGATGGATTTCGCGTTGTGCTAAGGTGACTTGACGTTACTTGTACATGTGATCAGTTCCGCCATACTTGGACAAATTGGTTAGCATCCAGAAGTTGCTCGCCTTAGATGTGGCCACTAGATATGCCCACATCTGAATGGACATATCTCTTAGGAACTCTCTATTGGGCACAAGTGAAATGATTTACGAGTAGTTTGTGGGTTTTAGGGGTGGAAA
This sequence comes from Stenodema calcarata, assembly GCA_963920205.1. Lineage (NCBI taxonomy): Eukaryota > Metazoa > Arthropoda > Insecta > Hemiptera > Miridae > Stenodema > Stenodema calcarata. The sequence continues at coordinate 13,688,168 of OY986053.1, read as the reverse complement.
ATAGAAGACTCGCAGAAGGGAAATAGGGACAGATAGTTTGGCAACAAGAATTTCTTTGCCACTTCAGTTTTGATAGTCTCGAATAAGCTTGTGGGTTCGACAAATCCTTAAGATGTTCATAAGGAGACAAGAAAAAATTGAATAGTGTGAAAGGTCGTCTCATTATTATGGACAGGAGACGTGGGATTGACAAACGATTCGTACTTTCCGAAATCATATTGAATAACATACAAAATAATTTTGAGGAGGACGTTGCCACTCCTCCCTCCTGACTACCCTCATGTTACTTGACCCCCAAACCTAACCTAAGACCGTCAAATACTCGTACCAATTTACAAGAAAGTACAAAACAGTTTATCGAGAAAATTACTGGGTACAACTACGAGTTACAATGAGAAAATAGTATGTGCTAGCAACACGGCTGAAAAACTCAAAGGGTCATTCTTACATGCACAGCTCCAACGAAACTCCGCCGAATTCTCGATGGACGGGGCCACCAAATACTGAGATATTCTATTCAAAACTTTCCTCTTCCTTAACTTTTAAATATTACAGTCTTATTTTATTTGTTATTCTTTTTAATGACACGTTGATACGCTCATTTCTTTGAAATTCATTACAAAGTTACATTTTTGTTGTTTGGTTTTTTTTACGAATAAAAAAATAAAGCCATTACATGCCAACGCTAAACAATTATAGATCAAGAAGTCTCAAAATATTGGAACGTTAGAATTGCATCTTTTGAACAAAAAACTACTCAGCTAAAGTTACCGACTTTCTAACAATGAAGATGAAAATATCCTCTACGCGTAGAAACTAATTTCATGTAATCTACATTATACGGATTTCTGATAATACACTAATAATTTCTCAAGTTATTGCACGGAGCATTACACATTGAAACTTGTACTTAGGGGTGTTCCTTTCAATTCCTCAAAGTTAGGCAAAATGAACAAATCATACAGTAACAATTGAAACTAATTGTGAACATTAATCACCACTTGATGACAAGGTAGGGGGTAGAATATTCGTCCAAGTATCGGGGCAATAAAATCAGTATAACCTAACCTTAGGGCAAAAAGATACAGGTACTCACATAAACAGATAACGCAGTTCAAGGAGTATAATGCAGTGTGATAAATCAAAATGGCTGTAGTATTAAGAAACTGTAGCAAATAAATTTACATTTTATTTGAAGGTAATGTTAGGGTAATACTGTTGGAATTTGATACTTGCCAATCTCTTTTCAATCAACCAAGACCTCAACTAGACTCAAAAAGGGACAACCAACTTTTTGCGCGTCTAGCAACATCGCGTCCATCGTTCCAACCATATGCACTGCCCTAAATAATATTTGAACCATAAATTAATACGGATTAAATAATATTGCATATAATATGGATTACAAGTGGAACCTGAATACTATGAAACTATTCCATTCTAGTTCTCCGAATTTTAGGACAAGTAGTACTTGAGGAATGGATTGAGAGTCAAGAGCAAGGTTCCTATTTGAAAAAAGAAAAAGGTTTTTCTCGCTCCAAATAACGTTGGGGCTTATGAGCTCCTTTTCAAAAGGAGCGTAGGGGACCATTGGAACTCTTGTACCACACCCATACCAATTTGTAAAAACACACAGTTACAGTGGCTTATAATCTGTTTCAAACAGCTCTAGTATTGGGGCAAGTGGACACTGTTGGGGGAGTGGAGCCTACCGTACGCCACCACAGCAAGGTGTGAACGACGCCCGGTCATTGGCAGAGCCCCTTCTTCAGTACCCGCCCCTCAATACTAAAGCAATTTGAAACAGACTATAGTGGTAATATGGGCCAAGGTATTGGGTTCCAATACGTCCAGTGATTATATTTCCGTGCATTCTCATTCACGTCTCTGAGAGAATAAAAGAGAAACTTGCTCTGTTTAGACAGCATAATATTATGTACTATGCAAAATGCTGTTTCCCTTGCACTAGGTTGTCTTCTAATAAATCTCTGGAACATCAAACGGCGGCTAACTCTTAAACTGTGACCAAAAGACGTTTCTATTTGAAAGTTACTCCACAACTTGCTGTCATTGTCCAAAAACGCAGTTGCAGTAGTGGGCGTTGAGGACACGCCACAAACGGTCCGTTTTCAGAACAACACAAAGAGAGCAAGGCAAATAGATTTGGACGGTGACGTGAATGGTCTATAGGGATGACATTGCAGCACGTTCAATGCAGGCCCAATTCCCTTTAGTACAGGAAACTAATATAAGATATTATCTTCTGGAGTATACAAACAAATAGCCGCAACGAGCGCAGGTCATGTTTAGAGGATGCCCAACGAAGGGTAAAGGAAAGAAGATCTGCGACGCCTAAACGCACGCAAATTGCAGGTCTTCGGGGAGGGGACACTGCTGATCAATCCTCACATGGGTTGTAACTGCGATTTTAGAGAGCGACTAGTGACGTATCGCAGTCCCCTATTTTGTAGGAATCCCTATTCTAAAAGAAACAAAAAACCCCACAGCACTGAGGGTACGTTCATGCTGCATTTCTTACTTGCTCTCTCTCTTGCTTTCACCGTTTACAAGGCGACCTCAACGTCATTAATATTGACCGACATTAATCATACAGACCCCTTTTGATCCAATAGATCATCTACGTTATTTGCAAATGAGTCATTTTTAAACGACAAACACTATCGAATGAAACGAAGAACCTTGCACAAATCAGTGACTCTCTCTGAGATTCCAAAACCTCCATCGAACACAACTAAATAAGGGTAATCATTACAACACAAAAAAAGGAATACAATACTGAAGAGCTGAATTGGTGAGTAGCAGTTTCTTGCTTCGCTTTTAAATTCTGTAACTGTAATACCAAGTTTCAATGATCTACTGAGTGGAGCGCAGAGGTTGGAATGCAGATCCAAGACTGGGCTTCAGCTGAAAGTTGACGCTCGCTGGTTTTAGGGGATAATCGATTTCAGATAAATCCACCATGGGTTTCCTAATTGCAAAAAATCAATAACTCGTCATTAATAAAATTACTAATTCGTATAAGTGTCAGAATAAAGTGAAGGAAGAACTTTTCCAAGCAGTTTTCAATAGTCACTTATAAATTCAACATTTACCTGTTTTCCTCTTGGAATTTGAGATTAACGCGTTCACAGCCATCTGGAGGTTCACGGGCTAAAAATCTGTTGATTCGTGGAGAAGTTCCCAAATTTTTACTCTCAGCTTCTGGAGAAGAATCTTCGCTTATTCCTACCGAAATAATTCCCAATATTACAAGTCTACCCCTTATAATTGGTGGGATTTGAATGGTCCCAGGAAAATATGGCTGAGTTTTGGTTTAAGAAATCTTCACTTGACAATTATAATTCAGAGCAAGTAAAATATTACCTCCTTGAAGGTCGCTAGGAGGCCTCGAGTCCGCAGCACGGCTGCTAGATCTAGACCCTGCTGGAGATCCGGAAAACACAGAAGGCGGACCTACAGAGTGGAAAACCATAATCAATAACCATTTCTGATCAAGATCATTCAAGTTTTGCGTTGTCAATTGAATAGGGGAGGCTGTTTTACAATATCTGATTATAATCCCTCTGAGTAATACGAGTATAAGAGCTCTGTGTGGTTTTCCTCCTTGTCGTTTGTTAGTTCATCCACATTGAGAGGCAATCTTGGATGGCTTCTGGGTGATCTCTATGACAGCCCACGCTTACCTGCTATGAAGAGTCCTTCTGGCCTTGAAAGCTCTTGTTGTTACATGCCCTCACTATCATAAAAGCTGCTCGATTGTTTTCGAGAACACTTCACTATATAATCTAAAAAGAGTATATAACTGCGTCTGGAACAATAATTTATCATCATGCTGAAACTCATTACACACCTGATGATTGTGCACTTGCGTCAGCATAAGCGGGCGTTTGAGTGTTGACAGATCTGGTGTTTTGCCTCAATAGGTCGGCAACAGGAGCACGGTGCCCCTCGGGAGTGCTTTCGACGCATCCCTTCAAAATAATAATGACACAGTAACATATTTTGGTCAGAGGAGTCGCCCATATGTATAATATAATATTATTATACGTATGTAGAACGTCAATAATCTGGATTCACGTCCGGAAAAAAAATAAAATTGCCAAATGCACTGATGCGTGGAAAGGAGACATCTACCGCAGTACAAAAATCAATTGAAGACTTTTTTAAGAGCCCTGACAATGTGTAGAGTGTGTAATATGCATTAACTTCGTACAGTTCAGTTTTTTCTATGTACTGTACCTGTACTGTACTTTACATTTCTACTGTATTGTTTCAGTTTCATTAAAGTGTAGTAGGTTCTAAGTAATACACAACTGCTTTAACTGTATTTTTAACGTGTTTACATAAAAACAGCCTATTTTCGAAAATCCGGGATTTTTTGATAATTCGGATGATAGTTGGTCTCAATTAATCCGGATATTTTTGACTTGCTTGCCAACATGGTTTTGTTGTAGCATCGGTTAATGGCGAATTTCTTTTCATTATACAAAAGGGCGCCCTTACTTTACTGTCGTGGACATCTTGATTAGGCGAGCATCCTGGTTGGGAGCTCCCACGGAGTACGAGCCTCTCTATTTCCTGGTTTAAGCCTTCGATAGAACTTCGGATCCTATGACGTTGAATGTGACTGTCAGGGCTGCCCATGCCGCTGACCATTGAGAATGGGGTACCCCGTTGGGCCTCTTTACTTCTCTGCATCCTGAAACATCATAATATGATATTATGTTGAATTTGACCTGAATCAGTTGACTCAAAAATGCTTAACTCTTCTCTGGTTCAAAATTTGGAGCAAACCCCTTACCTGTGCCTGATAAATTTATCGAGTTTATCTTCATTGCTAGATTCTAAGCGTTTACGACCTTCTATAAGAGATTCATCAGTCTGAAACATGCAGATGTAGGATTATTTCAGCTGCATTATCGAGATATCCAAAATATACACCATGGAGTTACTAACTCACTTGGGTGGATCTGTCGACTTGGAGTCCCAGCGATTCTCTGGGCCAGTGTCCAGTCAAATAAATGGTGTCAAGGGAGGCAGTGCGTCTCATACAAGCACTCGAAAATTCACAGTTTCCTCTATGAAGAGTTTTACTTTTACCTGTTGCAACAGGGAAAAAAAACGCACTCAATTACAAAGTTACCTACCATAAATTTACATGTAATTAACTCGACAACAAAATTATATGGTACACAAAATAGCACAACGATGGTCGACTACAGAGGCGACGATTTCTGCAACGGATGATCTCAAGATATGTATTAAATATATGTAGATAAATGTACTACATGAGAGTTAGCTCAAATCGATGGTTACCCATCATCAGGAAAAATTGGTGCAACTCTAAATACACTGATTTAACAGCTCAGAATTTTACCCTTACTTAACCACAAATTGAATTAACTAGCTTCTCGCTGTATTTCCACCGATTTTTTCAGGGTGACATTAAGCAAATTTTCGAAGAAAAGGAAGCTACTGTTCTCGGTCCAAAGTTTTGAAAACTCGAATTTCCCAAACTTTAATGTATGTACCTACCAAAATCCGTTTCAGACCATCCTGAGAACTCATCGACAAAAGACACCAAAAATCTTATAGGTATATAATTTACACTATATAAATATATAATATGTATATTATACACTCCTCGATTTCCTGTAGAAATTCATGAGTCTTGTCTACATGTTTGAGTCATAATAGTTGCCATTCAGGTAAAATTAGTCAACCTACAACTTTCACTGGAAATCAGGAAAAATAGAGGATAAGAGAAGTTTTAACAAGGTTTGTTACTTGTTCAAAGGTGTTACTGAGCCCACATAATACGAAATCATTTGGTTAAAGCCAGGTGTCAGTTCGCCATCCCTATTTTTCCACAGCGTGTGTCAGCCAACTTTAACAGGGTCTGTTGAAGAATTTGGCAAAATGGACTTGACCACTTTTACCACCAACCTAACGATAATATAATATGTTATATTATCTGTCATTTGTGATCTCCTCAGCTCTTGTGATTTACTAGTACCTAGGTACTTAGTATGAAAGGGAACATCAAGAATATTTTTAGATTTCGACTTTCAAGGGACAGTAATTTTCCCGCAAATTGACGGTCTCACGGCAACACCCCACATCGTCACTTTTGGCCAAAATGAGTTATGCATACCATTTGAAGCGTCTTCCCTCGGCGGATCGATCTAACTATAAGTTAGGTACCTCAAGATTTATTTTACTGAATTACTCAGTAAACATAGTCATTGGCAGATGGTTTTTTTGGCTCTGCTGAAAAGTCGCCCAAATGACGATGTGGGATGTTGCTGTGAGACCCTCGAAATATAGGGTGTCCCAGAATTAATGGTCCAAACTTCAGGGATCGATTCTACAACTAATTTGCAACAACTTTTGTCCCATAACATTTATTTCAACTCCGCTGAAAATCCGACTTTTTTTACTTCTAAGATGTTTTTTGTGTTTTCGACCTTAACTCACTAAAATTACCATAACTGCCCTCATTTACTGTGATTCGTCGATGTTTGTTGGAATACGAAGCAAACGAATCGCGAGTGGACAAGTGCACGATAACACCCAGTAGTCTAGTGGAAAAGTCGATGAGGTGATTTGGTAGGTTCTACATACGTACATACGGGAGAACAGTTTTATTCAGACGGAGAGGCTCAGGAGTGTCACTATTCGATTCAGTGTAGAAAATTTCGGAATCCGAGCAGATACACCTCCTTCCTCTCCAAGTCCTGAAAATATCATTTTTCGTGCAGAACCCTCGATTTTGCTCAACAATATCGCGTTTTTCCGCATTCGAATGCCGTTTTCTCAAAACATTATGTAGATAAAAATAAATTTTGAACACACCGTCGAAAAGCTCCAGAATTGCAGATGTTTTTCCGAAGAGAGGAACGATTAGGTATGGGTAAAAATAGCTTTTAAAAATGCCATTATATTCAACCAAAAAGTTGTAACTGATAACATTTTCACTTTGGCGTGATTTTTCACTTAGTAAGCTCGTTTATAAAATGTTGATCATGTATTGAGAAGAAAGCAAATTTCACGTTCTTTCTAACGGTATCCTCAATGTTTATTGTACACAGTAAATGAGGGCAGTTATGGTAATTTTAGTGGTTTAAGGTCGAAAACACAAAAAAACATCTTAGAAGTGAGAAAAGCCGGATTTAAAAAAATGTTATGTGACAAAAGTTGTTGCAAATTAGTTGTAGAATCGATCCTTGAAGATAGGACCATTAATTCTGGGACACCCTGTATAGTAAAGTAGGCTGTAAAATAAAATGCGTACGGCAACCCTTGGTCAAATCAGTACGTTACAACAAGGTGAACATAGGGGATAACTAGTTATGTTCATGTCAGTAAAAGTTGAATTGTCAGGAACATGTATAGGAATTGCACATACGTGATTCTATGCACACCCAAGTACTCCTACACACAATTTGATGTGATGACGTTCCCTACATTAAATACTTACACCAATTAAAATTTTAAATACCTACTATAATATTCACCATTTGCATGAAAAGCGTTGAAATATGAAAATGAATCCACCGATATAATTAGTTTGCAGGAGAATGCACACTGTAAATACGTGTACCAAACCATATCTTTATCAATTATTCCAAGAAGCGCATTACTTATCATTTATTGACACGAGTACAGCATGTATAAATCCTATTATTACCAGGTAATGTCATCACATTATTATGAAATAAAACACGACAGTAAATAGTGGGAAGGCTTATTAGAAGGTGTAGGTTCGTAATCTGTACCTCTATAGTTGACAGATCCTGGGCTACGAATCCCTGATAAAGCTGATTCTGGGGAGATGCTGGACTTCCACGGAGATACCCCGGGACTGTCACTACGGACTTCCTTGCTGCTTACTTGCCTAGTAAGCGAAGACACTGGTAAAGTTGCCTTCAGCGGCCCTTGCTGACGGGAGCAGGGGGATTTGCGTATCCATTGACTACTCGACATGTTTTACAATTTCACCGAGCAACGCATACAGATGAGTTTTCAAGTACGTACTAAAATTGTTTGTTTATTCGTAGGTAAGTGTTGTTCTAAGATTGCATTTTCACGATAGAAAACTTATTCTGAAAAAAATGTCAGAATAGATTTATTGCAGATGGGGGGTAGAGTAGTAGTGCGATGAGGAAGGGTGGAGGGAGTATTCTATTGAATGGAGCTGACCGTGGTCATAGTAAGCGACTCTTCACAGACAATTTCCACATTAACCGCACTGAAAATGGACCGGAATCGATTGGGAGACGCTCGAAAAGTTGTCCAAGACGACTCCAAAGTGAGATTGGCGAATTCCTGATATCCCGAAACCCGACATAACTAGCCGAAAACTGCACCCTCATCCAACAAAAGCACACAGAAAGCTGGAGAGCAACTTCTCAACCAACAACCTGAATCCGATTTCCGAGTTTCACTGCACTGGGCGAAGTTGGCATTACACATTACGACGTTTTCGACGATGAAGTGAGTCGCAGAAGAGGCCAAAAACTATAAGAACCATCTGGGGGTTTGGGGGACGCACTTTGCTGCTAATGTGTTAAGTTGAAAGCGAGGACAGCGCTTACTCCTTCGAGTGTCAAGATTCAGAACGACATTACAGATGAGACTTGAGTATTTTCATCTTACCGCAATTGTATCTGTGTAATTGAATGTTCGTGTTACCGAGTTATTTCTTTAGTGAGAATCGAGTGATGATGGACATGAAATCTGCTCAGAAATCTGCGACATGAGCAATCTACATAACCTTTACTAGCGCTCCTGTGAGGAACGCACGTACTAAATTTCGAAGCACCAAACCTTCTCGGTGCTACTGATCAGCTGATTCAGTGTCTGATTGAAGATGGAGGTCGTGTTTATTATTATTTGTTGAATTTCGTCATATTCCACTCGCATTTATTTGAAGTTTCCTGGTCGGGTTTCACTTTCTCGTTCGACGCAGGAGTCTGATTCCGTATTTACTCGGCCCGGGCCCATTATGACGTGATTCCCTACGAATACAGAATCCCTGGGGTCACCCCACAGAGTGCCGTTCCTCGCGACAAGTTTTACAATTTTCTTTTGTTTATCAAGCCTGTGTGAAATTTTCTCACGCAGAACCTACGGCTTGGGTGTCCTCGCATACAGGCAAGTGCGTTTCATTTCACATCCTTTGGCATCTAAAATGACAATTTATATCTGTAGATCCTGCCAGAACTTCTTTCAGTTCTCATCAATACCCGAAGAAGGGATAGTTACCTACAATCTTTTGTTATTCACATCATACCCCTTGAGCAACCATAGAATCCACAACGAGATTCCTTTGGTTTTTATACGGATCTGCTCGTCTATTTGTTCTTTTTCAGTACTTCAAAAATAGATGAGCTTTCCAGCCTTATATTATTCACTCTTGGACTTGTTATTCTTGAAATTCAGGGCCTTTTTTTTTTATTAAACATTCAAGGTGAAGACTCCTTTTTTGTTCTTCTTTTAGTTGTTTAATGCCCCAATCCAATAGTAAACAAAGACCTGGTGGTGCGAAATACTACTAAGTACGTCCTTTCTTCATCTTATGGATTGACGTATGCATTTTCCATTTTCACATAGTATGCCTACACTTCTTATTTAAGCTGCATTCAACTATCATGCTTAGTTCCAGCCCCATACTGGGGTTGCTTTGGTAGTGCTACTAATAGTGCTACTAAAAAGTTATAGGTATGTGATGTTTAATGTGAGGTAAATCTGAGGTCCATTCATGTTTTTCCACAAAATTCTTCTGAGGTCACTAGAGGGAGCACACTCCGTAGAATGAGGATGTGAACAGTTTAAACAGCATTGGGAAAGTGACACCTTGGATATGGGTGTAGTTGGATATTCTGTAGTTACTGGTGCTGTAAAATCAAATCAATCTTCTTGCAGGCTTCTGTGCTTTGAGCGAGACGATGGTTAGCATGAGTTCGACACTCGTCGAAACTGTGTCGATCAACTATGAGGACTTCAATGAAAGTTTTCTCACTTGTGGAACTTGTCTATGTAAGTACATACAGATGTTTTGAAACGCTTGCAAACGCACGAAAGACTCTTTTTTTAACGAATTGATACTCCTTGATCAACATATTCATGACACAATGTGTTTTGGGAATCTTAGGCATGTACGATGGAGGAGAGCACACTCCTAAGCTCCTGCCCTGCTCTCATACAGTCTGCCTCCATTGCTTATCAAGGATTGCCGCTCAAGTAAGAAATGATTGTCATTTACATGTTGAAAGTACCCCAGAATTTGTTCAAATTCAGTCTCACGAAAGGGGCCAAGGACTGTTGTAGTTATTCTACTCTGAGGTGTGAAGATTCTACTCTTTAATGCAATCACTTCCTGTGCAGGTACCAAGTTCACCTACGTTCAGGTGTCCCATTTGTCGAGAGAGCATCACTGTACCCCGTGGCGGGGTCGCAGCCCTCCCTCCGTCTTTCCTCGTCAACCAACTTCTTGATCTCATGGCCAGCCAACGACGCGAAGTCGTGCCTAAATGTTCTGTTCACATAACTCAAGTGAGACATTGGCATTAGCGTTATAACAACAACAACAACAAGTCTACAGTTCTCCAGTCCTTGTTCCTAATTCTTGGCTCAAATATCCCCCACGACCTTATTCCTTGACCTGTCCTCATAATTTTGTTACCTCGTCATAGTTACTTCGTCACTTCCTCCTCCCCTTTTCAATGGAGACCATGGCATCAACAACCTTCAAATTTCTTTTGCAGATTTCTTCCTCCGCAAGGTTACGAATTGCAAATACCAAATTTTGCTGTCACTAGAAATCAATTCTACAACCAATTTAGGACTATAAAAGCGATTCTGCGATGTTTGCAAAACCTCTTCCCGAGTTCACAATGTAAAATATTTTCTCAGTGTTTTCGATCCTACATCAATAAAATCACGATAAGGGCAAGGGCGGATCCAGAGGGGGCCCCCACCCTCCTTCCCACATGGGTACAAAAAGGATTTTTAATGATGAGTGATTTTAGGCTGAATTTGATGGAATTCTAATAGAATTTACACTTTGTACAATTAAAGCTTTGTTTTATTGGTAATATTTGAGCGATATTCTGATGTTTTTGGACTAAAACTGGCATTAAAAAACCGCCCTTGGTTGAGGGCCTGCAGGACCTGGGTTGGAAGGTTTTTGAAGGATATCTTAGGATGTGATTGACTTGCAGTTTTGAAATTCGGGGGAGTTTTCCGCCACTATAGAAGTGCCAAGACATTCAATAAGAAGAAGGTTACGAGACATTTATCGAAAACTCGAGAAAAAAAAAAAAAAAAAAAAAAAAAGAAATTTATTTGAGATAAATTTACATGTTTTTAACTGCCATGTTTGCATTTTGCGGTCTATTAGCCTTCCAAAAATGCCCCTTCGTCTCGTCTTTTCAATAAAAAAATTTAGCCACAATTAAAAAAAAAAAATTATTTTATGAATTTCAAAAATCGGACAACGTAGGGGCAATTTCTTACTAATACAGTGACTTTAAAAAATTTATTTCAAAACTCTAAGTCAATCACGGTAGGTCTTGCATGTCCTTAAGAATCGGCCCTTCCGCCCAGCCCTCCCTCTCATGAAAATCCTGAATCCGCCCTTGGGTAAGGGCATGGGAATTAATGACCATTATTAAGATATGTCTATCCAAACAGGATTGTCTTTCTGAGAGGACAATCATCAGCTTTTCCAATTGTGTCCTTAATTTTTCATTTGGGCCTCTACATTAAGGGATTCGATTTGCTTGCAAAAAATGCAAAATAACTCCTGCAAAAACTTGCAAAAATGTCAGTTTTTTTTTTAAAGTCTATCTATGCTGCCAGCATTTAATGCTCCTTACAACTCTCTGCAAGATAGACTAAAAAACTTAAAATCGAATTTTTTACAAGTGTCCGGTTTTGAAACTAGGGGCCTCAGATATTGTAATACATTACTTCATTGTTTTTTACCGTGCGTTTCCAACAGGAACTCCTGTTCTGCGAGACGTGTGATACTGTATTCTGTGGTCAGTGCACCAGCGGATCACACAGTTCCTCTGGAGCAACATGTGAGCACACCGTAATCCCTTTTAGCATCGCCATCAAGAGAATGTCTGAAATACTTCTGTACAAGGCTAACGAGTGCATTTCCAAGGTAGAATGTTTTGATAGATTGTCATTTGTCATTACACTATCCTTTGTGGTTGTTATCGGAATAGTGTGCTCACCTACCTGTATGTTGATACCATAATTTGTCCAACGCACAGCTTACTGAGGCGGAGGATGCTGTAAAAAGCGAAGTCAACCGTCTAGAAGCAGCAACGCGATCATGTCTAGAGAGAGTTGAATCCCTGTTCACCGAAGCTCACGATCAGGTAATATTACTAATATTATTAATCATGCCTGACATATAGGTACCGAATTCTCAAAGAAAATAGGAAATTTAAAAAAATGGCTGTAATGCACATCCGTGTGATGAATCACGAAAATTTGTTCGGTAGCTTCACAGAGAATCGACATTGTTGTCGACAGTTTGGAACATGTTTTAGCCTTCACATAACTGGCAAAAACCGAGCGTTTCTATTAAATAGAAATTTTCCGATTACAATCAAACCGTTGTTATAGAAATTTATCTTCGCAATTTTTGATCGTACAAAAATCGTTCACCACTCGTTGGAAAGCTCTCGATTTAACGATCATTTTCCTGTACACCACAACTCAGTGACTGTACGAATAGGAGCTTCACAGCTTCATAGTTTCTAAACAGAATAATATTATTTTTCTGTTTAGAAACTGTGATGCTGTAATTTGGTATGTAGAAATTCAGTCAATTCCCATGGTGGTAGAGACTTGAAATTTGGCATGTAGCCTCCCTAAGACTTTAATGTGACGCTGCCAAAGCACCGGATCAGTTGAGTGGCTCCTAAAGCTAATTTCTATGTTATTTACTCTATGAATCTGTAATTTAGCATTTTGCCTCCTTAGGACTTACACTTTGAGCAGCATAGGGCCGGGATCAGCTGAGTGGCTCAAAAAGCTAATTTCTATGCTATTCAAACTACGAAGCTGTAATGTGGCATGTAGCCTCCTTCGGACTTTAACTTTACTTTGCCCAGACCCCGGATCAGCTGAGTGGCTAAAACATGTTCCATGCTTAAGGCTCAAAATGAAAGGGGCCGATTTTTGCCCTTACCTTTAGTTGATAGTGATAGGTCGTTTGGTACTTGACCCATTATTCGCACATTACTTGACAAATGCATTAGGAAGTCGAGGGTGTTTTAATACAAATATTCTGCCTGATGCAACTGTTTTGGGCTAAAGCTATAATATAAGGTATAATAGCCCACCTTTGGTTCTCCCATTAAATGTTGTGATTTATGTTTAATTAGGTTGAAGCTCGACGTCTTGCAGTAGTCGATCAAATAAACCGAGTCACCGAAGCCAAAATGAAGCAGCTCAATAGTCAACTTTCTACGATACAAACTGAAAAAGAGAAAGTAATAAACTTTGCTTATATAATTTATAATTAATTGAATATTACTACTAGTAAATGAGTTGCTTGACATTGCAAACACTTGTTACCATTGTTTTGTTACTAGTTTACTAATGTCTTTTGCCATCTAGGTGACTTCGGACTGCGACGGTCTGCAGTATCAAGTGGAAGTGAGAAATATAACGCAGAGGATACAGGCTCTTACGACAAAACTCGAGTCGGTGACAGGTCTCTCAGAGCCAAGGGAAAATTGCTTTATTGCCTGCGATGCTGGGACTTCCTCCCCCAAGACTGCTCTGGAGTCAGTTCTCAAGGGTATTGGGCGAGTCAAAACAACCACAACTTTCCCCAGTCTGTCTGGGGTGGAACTCATTGGTAAGAACAAAGAGGAATGGTATAATGAATTGAGTACGAGTTCTGTCAAAACAATGCTGTCCATAACTGATTTAACTGGGTATGTTCGTTCAGGAGAGTGTATCGTCAATCTTGAGACGAAGGTTATGCTGACATCGTACGATTACGAAGGGGTTCGGAGGTGTGATGGCGGTGACCCAGTCCGTGTCACTGTTGTGCCTTTTGATGACGCTGATGGCTCTTTGTATTCATCGGAAGGCATACCCACTACAATAGAAGACCTGTCAGATGGCACTTATCACATTAAGTTTCGCCCACCTAAAGAAGGGTAAATTTTTGGTCAACAAACTGACATGTTTTGCTCCAAAACGACGAATAAATTTTATGTTTTGGTAATGGTGGTAGTTGTAGCTTATCTTGGGATAATAAGTGGATTTCACTGCATCTCTTGTACAGGTTATGTGGAGGGATGTATCTGTAACATTAAAATATATTAGTAATTCAATTTCAAGTCGTGATTATGCAATTAATTCCCATTTCTATTGAAATTACTTGTGTTTTACAGCTTTAATAACTTGTGAATGATGGTGTTTTAATCCGTTTTAGTTGAATATTTATCACCTATTTCCTGGGACCTGTAGTGAACGTTATTGTGTTCTACTTTTAGGTCGTACAAAGTTCAAGTAAGCGTTGTGGATCGACTAGTGGGAAAAAGGCCTTTAATCGTTTCAGCTACTAAACACAATAATCCTATTGTTACATACGGGACTAGAGGATCTGAGAAAGACCAGTTCTTCCAGCCTGTTGCCGTTACTTACGACAAATCTTCAGATCTGGTAAGATGACCTACAAGAGCTTCTAGCAGTTTTAGAGTCCCAACTTCTACTGTATTCAACCAATTATTGTTTGTTACAGGTGTACGTAGTAGACACCGGTAACTGTCGGATAAAAGTCCTTTTGGGCGAAGATTTGTCTCTTGTTCGTCATATTGAAAATACTTGCCTCGCTGGCAGATCATGCACTGGAGTCGCATGTTGGTATCCATCGACCACCACCTCCAACAGCTGTGATATACCTCAGAAGGGTGATGATCAGAGCTCCCAATCTTCCTGGCTCGTTGTGGTTAACTGGCGAACAAAAACAATTACTAGGTAAATTATAAACTTCAATTCATAGTCAATGAACTTACCTACTGCTGTTTATATACTCCTATCTTATCACGAGGGATTCTGTTGTAGGTTGACCTCAGAAGGATTGACTATCGATAGTTGGACTTATTCAGAATTCGTTGAGCCAATTGATGTGGCTGTTGATCCAGGTTTTGGCCATATACTTGTTGCAGACAATGGGCCATCATGTGTCTTTGTCTTTGACGAAGTTGGCAAATTCCTTTTCCAGGTTGGGACTTTGTATATTATAGTTTGTACTCAATGAATTTGATGGAGTTGATAGAGTTGGCTTTTTTGTCGATAAACCCACAATTTCATGGCTGTTTACAGAAATATGAGTGCTAGAAAGTGGGTTCTTTATCAATTAGCCCATGAGTTCCTAGCTTTGAATTGTCAGTCGTATAGTAGAAACTCACTCAGTTAATTTCTTGATTTCGAATTGATTGTTACAGGTGGGTTCGAAAGGGAACAAAAAAGGCTGTTTCAACCAGATTTCGTCGGTCACAGTCGGTTCAGAAGGGCAAATCGTTGTTGCAGATTCTCGCATTCAAGTCTTCTCAGCTAAAGGCGATTTTCTTCAAGAGATCTACCCCGATGCCAAAGGTTGGAGACTAGGATTTCAGTTATGAGATCCCTTGAATTTGATTTCTTGTTAATGATTATGAGAAAATGAACTTGGTGGTACCCCAAACAACTTGGCATCCAAGCAATGTGATACGATTGTGTATAATATACACATATTATTTTTAAAAAATTTACATTAACTTTATAGTGGAATACACTATTAAGTACGTATGTCAAGCCTCAGTACACATATTTTCTGGACACCCCTCTTACCACTGAGCCGTTCTACTCCTGCTGTCTGCGGCAACGGAAGGGATCGAGGCTCCCTATCCTGACGCATGACTTCCTGCACCATCTGCTTCATTTCCATTATGCATGATGTACGCTCGGATTTCCAGAATCTTACTTGCTTTCGTTTTTCAACATTGTTTATTTGGTATCTGGTCAACATTTGACAAAGTAGTAGACGCTTCCAGTTGTCCTAGAACAGAAATCGGACCTCCCCTTGCTATATCAACCGCCTCGTGTCATTTTTCAAACATGTATGTTCTTGAAATGTTGAAGTTACTGCAATGATTACAAATGTTTTGATTACAAAATCAAGAGATTTGTAGTGATTGTAAATCCCTCGACAGCTTTCGTAGCTTTCACAGCTTTCTAAAGTGATGAATTTTGCAGGCAAAGGGAAGTACGGAGGCTTAGCATCAGACGAGGACGGACGCGTGCTTGGCTCAAGGACAGAGAAAGGACGTTCTTACATCCAAGTGGTTGATCTGAATTCTGGACGAGAAATCTCGTGTTTGGACTCGAACGAATCCAAACTGAAGCGCCCCTCTGGAATTACCGTCGTAGCTCACCATCAGGCCGTTGTTGTCGACCTTGGCAACGACTGCATCAAAAAGTACCGCTACTGGTAATTTAGTTGATAAATAATACTGAAGACTCACGTGACCTCTATTCAAGAGAGTACGTGTGAAAATCGGTGAACTCTGTATCAATCTAACAACTCTACTTGTTCGTTCATAACACTATCGTACCGTTTTATGAACTGAACTGAAATAATTGAACGATAGTAAAACCTCCGGGTATCACAATATCATTTGGGCCCCTGTAACTGTAACTGCATTGGGTTTCGTCTCACCGAACTATTTACACCATTTTTTCCGTAGATCATGATATGATATTATCAATATAGATTTCTCCAATTTTCTGCCTGATAGCATTTATCCTTGAAAAGGGATGGCACTTGATATAAAACAAAAATATGCCTTTCTTAGTTCTTGTTGAATACCTTTGCACATTTCTAAGGAATTTTTTAAGATCAGGATCGTTTACTAGCACATTGCATCTTGTTTCTCACTCTTTTCTTAATTTTTCTCTCTTCATCTCTCTTCTTGTCGATCATGACTTTTTTTGTACATTCTGTGATTATATAAATTTAATTACTCTAGAATTTTTACTTTAACTAATTATATTACTGTCGATAATGACGTCAGTACGCATTGTTATCTACGCTGTGATTTGTAAATTATTATTATTTGGGGGATCGACTTACAATAATTACGTTATCCTAGACCATATAGGGATTAGATCAGAATCGACTTCTCTGTGTATCAAATCAATCTAGGCCTAAACAGTTGTGGTTTGATCTCATTCAACCTAAATCCTTCTTTTTTTCAATTTTTTTTTGTATCCTGAGGGCAGTCATGGCAGACATAGGTGGGAACCTATAACTCCTAAGATTTTATATCGTAGCTATTGAAGAACACGAGTCACTCATTAGCTGGTAAATAATCGGACTTAAATTGTACTTATCGAGTTTCGTCTAATACGTGTAGCTGTCAATTACGTTTTTTTAGAATCTTCAGAAATCCACATTTAAAGTTTAGTACTGTTTGTTATCAATTTTACAATTGTAATATCATTATGTACGCTAAATATCGAGAATTTTAATAATGAAATAATGCATACTAGTTTAGTACTTGTATCATCAAGTATTTTAAAACCAAATGGTTTACATGGCGATATGGACTTCATTATGCATCAGCTAAATTTTGGAGCCTGAAAACCAAATTGCTTCTCCACTACGCACCTTCTCTGTGTATAACATGAAATCGCTCGTGTGTGTCAACCCTAAAAATCAAGTTGTTCCCTTCAAACTGCTCGAAAACTCTCGAAATTGGTACAAATACTTGATTTTTGTTTTCTTCAAATCAATATAAAATCGATTGATATCCAATAAAATAAAAATATTATTTTTATTTTGAACAAGGCAGCTTATTGGTATATTGCAGTTTAAAACAGTCACAACTGTTACAATGCTATTCAGACCATAATAATATTATCCATATTATGGATGATGGACATGACTATTCATGTTTCTGACCATCCAATATTAACTTGATCCTGTTCGGGATCAGGTTTGTACGAGTATGTTGTAAAAGTTGAATTTATCTTCTTCGTTTTGGTGTTGAATTATCTCTCTCCTCACTCATGAAATATTCTAAGGTGGTGTTGATGTTTTATGTCGGAAAAGCTTCTTTGGTTTAGTACATTTAAAAACTCAATGATTGGAAAACTCTCATGCTGCCTTGGAGGGATTTCATAGCGACTTTCCATTTAAACTTGATCATGCCGCCTTAAAAATAGGTATCCGATAGTTATTTAAATTAATTTTGCTCTCTCGCTATCGATGTTGGAAAATCGTTTTGTCCATATCAGTAAAACAAAGAAAAGGAAAATGAAAGGGACCAGTCTCGACATGTTATGCGAAAACGTGGAATTCAACAGGCGGTTTTTCAGGAGACAAGAGTCTTGCTTCGAGACAAAATTCGATTGGCAGTCTGCTGCTTGCTGATGCACATTAACTTAAAGCAGACAAATCGATGTTGCCAAAATTGGTTCAAATGCAAATCTTCTCTGCAAGAATTCTCTTGCAGATTGCAGTTCTGGAGAAGTTATACTGAAATGCTGGAGAACTTGTACTCATCTAATTAGCAAACTTTCTGGTATTTTCTACGAGGTACCTGAAACAGTGGTTTTATTTGCGAATCATGTACTTATGAAAGTGAATGTTCTCGAATTTGATCAAATAATTGGACACTTATTACACTTTGTAAGACGGTGGTAGTAGTATCTGTAAAGTGTCCGAAGGTAGTTTTAAGATTTTTCTTTTCTGTCGCTGCGCATCTTATTTGATTTTTGTGGTGTAATCTCTATACCATGAACTTCACGATCACAACCCCCTTTATTCCGATACTAAACGGCGCAATGTACAACGACACTATTTCGGTCGCTCGCATATTCCTGTTATACGACTCCTGAGATCGACGAGTCTGTAAAAAATGTAATTGTCACAACGCTTGTAGTGCCATATTGTGTTGTAATCGTGGATTTATTAAACATTTGAGTGTTATAGATAAGTACCTAACGTTGTTCACTTAAATGTTGAACATCTCTAAGGTTCAATTGTACCTAGTAAGTTTGGAAGTAGAAGTAGGTAACATGTAACTGTTGGAACAATTGTGAATGGACTAAGCTAGTAGAAATACTGACTAAGCCTTAGTATTTCGTTATATTGGTACGAAATCAGTCAGCTCATCTGTCTATAATTAAGATTACGAATGATGATCGAGCTGATTGATAACTCACTGCTTTCGAATATCTATTTCATCGTGTACTTGTTGATTTACTTTTACAGTTTTTTGTTCGTTCATCTGAATCACTGAACGTTTTGTCTTTGGCCATCTCCACAGTCTGGAGATTAGTCCCATTTTTGATGGTCAAGTTCTGAGACTACGTGCAATAATATTGTCGCTGCCGTTTTGACTAATGCTGTCAGGTTATATTTTACCTTTTGTATTCCACTGATTGCCTGCAACCATGCCGTATCCTTCATACTGTCACATCAGTATCTTTCATGCTGTCATATCAGTATCCTTCATACTGTCACAATAACAAATTCATTTCCACACCAAATTCCTAACTCCCATTCATTACTTGTCATTGAAAACCCGCGGCGTCCTGTTACCCTGCAGTAATGAATATTCATGTCTTTCATGCTGTCATATCAGTATCCTTCATACTGTCACAATAACAAATTCATTTCCACACCAAATTCCTAACTCCCATTCATTACTTGTCATTGAAAACCCGCGGCGTCCTGTTACCCTGCAGCAATGAATATATGGATTGGTTGTGGCAGTTCCTTTTGGATTTGGTTGTGGTTTCGTAGTTTCCCTTCACCTTTATGGAGTATCTGTATGGATAATTCATCAATCCCTTTGGATGATTATTTATAAATAGGTTGAATTAATTATGCAAATATTTTATCGTGGAACATGTTTTAGCCCAACTGGCTGAAACCGTCGTCCTTCACGCTAATCTACTTTTAAGCTAATTTCTATGTTTTTCACTCTATGAAGCTCTAATTTGGCATGTAGCCTCCTTAGAACTTCAACTTGAGTCAGCCAAGGCCCGAATCAGCTGAGTGGCCTCTAAAGCTAATTTCTATGTTATTCACTCTATGAAGCTGTAATTTGGCATGTAGCCTCCTTAGGACTTACACATTGAGCATCACAGGGCCGGGATCAGTTGAGTGGTTAAAACATGTTCCGTGCTTATAGAAATTTAGCCGCAAGGCTCAAAACGAAAGGGACCCCCCCCCCCCCTTGACGAGGCCCGCAGGGCGAGTTTTATTACTGGTTGTGGCAATGCGACGTCTACGTTTCGTACACTGGCGTTGGCATTAACTACTTCTGAACCACATTCTATGACATTTTCGGCAAGTGGTGAGCCATCTCTTCTTCATGACAAAAGAGAAAATATGTTTTTCAATCGTGGGTATTTTAGTGCCTGAAAATTCACATTTATAGGCGAAAACAAGTAGGATCTGTTATATGTATCATCTCGTAATATTACATCAATAATTACATTGACACTGATGTCATATTAATTTTAATGGAACGTGTTGTAGGCATTGTGTGATCTTTTACATTTCTGTTTCGGTAGATTGAGAGCGCTGTATAGATTTCTGAACTTTTGTTTCTAGTCAATTTTCTTCTTTTTGAAAATATTTATTACGCTTCATTAACTGGCATATTTGTCAGAGACTTCTGAAATTCATTTTTTTCAACTTTAGACTTTTCCAACGGTATTGTTTTTCTTTTTTACTCGTATTGTTTGCTTTTTATGTACCTCATTTATGTCATTTTTATGGGTGATGTAATAAAGTTGGCAGTTTTTAAAGAATATCAATCTACGTACTTTTCTCATATTGCTTTCCCTCAGCTGTGTTTACTTAAATTACTTACTTTGAAAGTCATTAGGGTAAGTGTGCTCTTTGAAAAAATCCCTTTGGGTCTAGACAGTGGATTTCAACCTTTCATGTTTGGCGATCCACCTTTTGATGTTTATTAATTTCCGCGACCCACCGGTTGGGAAACGCTGGTCTAGACCACTCGTACAAGTGCGTATAGTTGGGACAAGGAAAGAGAAAAATGTGAAATCATATGAGTGGACCATCTGGTAGTATCTATGTGTTTATTTATTCTAAAGCTTATATCTTAGCTGATAATTATTATTACTTGAATAATTTCCTTTGGTATTCCAACAAAGTTACTCCCAGTGCGCCACGTCCACTCTCTCTCCAGACTCAGAAAGTCACTTAATCATGAGGAAACCAACTATGGTACCTTGAACGATTTAAGTTGACGAAGAAATAACCTTTTATGGTCTGTTTCAACCTGCTTTAGCATTGGGGCGAGCAAGCCGTAGGGGTGGACACTGTTGCCGGGAGTGGAACCTGTGGCAAGGCTGCGGTAAACGACGCCCGGCCATTGGCCGAGCCCCTTCTCCATACCCGCTCCTCAATACTAAAGCAGTTTGAAACAGACTATACTGGTAATGTGGGCTGAGGTATTGGGTTCCAATACGACAATTTTCTTTAATTCTTATTCGCGTCTCTCAGAGAATAAAAGAGGAAGTTCATCTGTTTAGACAGCATATTATGTATTATGCAAAATTCTATGTCCCTTGCACTATATTGTCTTCAAATAAATTTCTGGAACATCGAATGGCGGCTAACTCACGTAAACTGTGACCAAGTGACGTTTCTATTTGAAATTATTCCACAACCTGCTGGTATTGTCCAAAAAAGCAGTTGCAGTAGTGGACATGCTCAAACGGTCATTTTTCAGAACAACACAAAGAGAGCAAGGCAAATAGTTTTGGACGGTGAAAGAATCGGAGACATTAGTGGTAAACATAAATGCTGATAATGTTTGCACCAGGTAATGTTTGGCTTATGGTCCGTTCCCAAGTGACAAGTACCATAACACCTTCAGTGCAGGCCCAATTTCCTCTAGTATATGAACATATACCATCGTTATGTACCAAATAATCAGGTGTCAAATAAGAAGTACAATTTCCACGCATTTTTATAACATTTATATTTCAATCTCTTTATAATAATCCATAAGAGAGACACATTATTTACATTACATCGCTGTCCTCACAAAAATATCAACAGGTGATAACCTAAAGTAGGGCTGGAAAAAATCGATAATTTCATCAACCGTAAAATATTTATGATCTGAATTATTATGTACATTAATTTACACATGACAGTATTTACAATCTCATTGATGGGTGATTCTCAGAACAAAGGCGGTTTTCTACAGTGTTGGACGTGTAGATTCGGAAACGTCCAAATCTTGTCCACCACTGGTAATTTGACCGGGTCAAATCTGCCAATGAATGAAGTGATTGTGGTTGGATTGTGGACAAAATCTGTACGTGGCACATAACAAGACAGAAAGCTGCAGGATGTGTTTTGTTCTAAGGGTGATTTTTAATAAATAGGTTCATTTAGGATTCCACCACTGAATTTGTTTAGAACAGTATTTATTAAATAATAAATGTGATCTAGATGATGGAAATCTTGGCAAACGTTCTGGCTGGACAGAGTTACAAACCAACTCCATGCAGTTTATCATTCATTAGTAATTGATTAATTCTGTGAAAATGTATTTCGCCGGCAACATGACTTATCTCACTTTCTGCTACTTTATAGGAGACACAACAACTGCCTATTTATCTATCCTGTAGTATAGATAAATAGGCATGAATAATATATTAACAAATCAAATTATTAGGTACATCAAATCAAATTATACTCCAGGATAGATAAATAGGCATCCTGTTAAGTAGCATAAAGTGAGATAAATCATTTTGCCGCTTAAATGGCGATTTGGTACCTATTATAGAAGAGGTGTTTTATTAAAGTACCTGGGTGCCACAGGGTCAATATTTGGTCATTCCATAGCGTTGTAATACTCCCATAGTAAGGAAGTACTACCTAATTCACATATGAAGAAAAAGATTACCATGTTCCTATCCAGCTCAAAGAATGTAACACAATGAACATAAAAATAAAATTTGAACACAGCAACCGATTTGGAAAAACCAGGGTGGTCTGGTGGCACCCCCCCGGGAAAATAGAGGGGTTTAAACTAATTTCAGCACTTTTCACAATCGAAAAGAAACTTCACTTTTCAAAGCAATCTTTTTTAAATTCATAATTTTACTTGAAATTTTAATGTCCTAATATCACTGAATACACCTATGAATAGGTAAGTGAATAACGTAGGAAAGCCTTTGCTAAATTAGTCGTACATACCTGAACGAGTGAGGAGTCCCCCACTCCTTACCACTCCTGAAATCAAATTTAGGCGTGTATATGGTAAAGAACTGGATATTCCAAAAAACCTTGATTGCCCAGACGAAATGGCACATCAAACATCTCCCATCCGGACCCTTTGAGGGTTGGGGAAAGAGTTTTTCATTGCTGCAGGGAATTGAATTATTTTCTGTATACAAAGTTGATTGAGCTCTCATGTGTACCTCAATTGTACGAATGGCGATGAGAAACCTAGCGTCGCATATTGATTTTGAAATGATTTTCCGTGTTTATGGTTAGGAAAGAAATTCAAATCTCAATTTAATAATGAGCCAATGGAGACCAGATTCTGAAGCAAAACCTGCGGGGTTTCCGACGCATACAGTTCTTCAGATACACCATGTTCAGTTCTTGTGATCTGATACATGAAAATGGCCTTTTTACTAAGAATAACCCTTACATATCATGTAGGTAGCTCATTGAGTAGTTACCAACTTAATTAATCGTTTCACTAGTAGGTATATTGAAGAACTCTCCAAATATTCTCGTAACTTGCCGTATACTAAATGGTACAAAGTTTTTCAATTTCTCGCGAATTTCTCTCATATGGGAAAATCCTCTTTCTCATCTTCAATTCTGACATTTGTTTTCTGACCCGGGTGCAAGGTGAAATAAGATCTTTTCAAATTGGCCATCCTTAATAATTACTAGCAGTCGGGCCGTTGCTGACGAGCAGAACTCGGGGTGTGTCCATCTACGTCTGTTACCTGTCCCGGACGGGCAGAACTCGAGATGGATCCATCTGCCATTTTGATCACGTGCAACAAACACTTCTACCCAACTGTCAGATATTTGGATGTGTTTTCGCATCTTTACCTGTTTGGACATGAGATGCTGAAAAATCATTTTCAACCTTTAAAAGAATCAAGACATAATATGTCTTGATTCTTTTAAAGGTTGAAAATGATGGACATATGTGCAAACGCTTGTTCCCCATACGGTTCCATAGATAATATCTATGGAGTACACTGTGCAGTTTATACTGTAAGTCTGTGACTTGAACTATTCTTGAGAAGGACATGAACAACAGGGCTGGACCCAGAATTTGATTTGGAGGGAAGGGGGGGGGGAGGGGCATAAGGTTCATAACCTAACTGAATTGCCTCCTAACTTCTACCTACCTGTACATAGCCAAATCAATTTCACGCCAAACAGTCTATGTTCGAACTCAGCCGTAGTATGGACCTATTGAGCAACTGAGATATCCTGCCGAAAGGTTTGTGGCCATTGGACAATAAGGCTGAGCTATGCTCAGACAACTTCTATAATATTCCCGACAGCTACTATAATACTCACGTGAAAACCCTGTTTTTTTGGTTAAAAAAGGAATTTTCTGGGGAGGGCCTCGGACCTCTTTGTCACCGGAGGAGTATTCCATGCCTCTCATGGACGGCCCTAATCTGGACAGCCCCTCTCCACCCCTTACAGAAATTTTGGCTACGTCACCGATCAATAGGCGAGGCATTAAGTTTGACGAAACTTGCAAGTACTCGTAATTCAACTTATGTGCGTTCTATACAATAATAAATTATTGAGCCTATTGAGCCATTTCAAAATGCCTATAAACAAGCGGGGCCTCGTCTCTCTCTCCCAGTATAAAATGTTGTCTTTAAAACGGACGGGCAAACCTCGTCCTTGGGATTAATCCGGGAACGTTATTACTGGTGAGTGGTGAAATGAGTAGGCTGTATAATGAAGGAGGATGGATGTGTGTCGGCTGCTGAAGTACCTAGGGGTTGTGCGATGGAAATAATGCATTTCGGGGGCTTAATGCGTACATCTGGCGTTTCAACGGCCGACGGAGCGGAGTTTAGGCGGTTTATTGTAACCGGTACCTACGTAGAAACACCAGTTATTGCTTTTATATTGAGCTCCGACTTGTAACTTTGGTGAGTCGTTTTGGTACGTTGGAGTGGATTTTCGCTAAAAAACCATTTCAGAGTGCATCAGATCATCCCGGTCTCCCCTGCATTTCCAAACAGCGTCTTGTTACGGGAGAGGATTTCCCGGGAGAAATAATGCTGGTTGGCATGTGATCTTCTTATCCGAATTTATCCAAATGAATGTTTCATGACGTGCGCGAACCGAGTGTTGACACATAAAATGCTTACGGGGTTATTGCTTGTTGGATAATTCATTACGGTCCCTTTCTCAGCGATGACTTACAGGGAGCTGCAAGGTACGATTTTTTTTTCTCCTTACAACTGGTGGATTTGCCAATTTGCCAGTGTCGCAGGTGAACGACACATGCCGTCCGCTGTAGTTAGGTTTTGATGCTCAATCCGTTCCCACATTCTATTTTCTTTAGGTAGTGGATTTATGTTTTTAATCCAAATCAATAAAAATTCAATCAGCTGTTCCCAATACGAAAATCCGCAGAAATTTAGCCGCTTCTCTCTTACCGTTTATGTTGATATTTTTTGCAGTTCTCACTCAGGGTTATAAATTCAATAATTCATTGGTCTTCTTTCTTTATAAACCACTAATGGTTCATTTGTCTTCCACTACTCATTCTCCCCGGAGCCTAATTGGCTAATATCTTAAATCAATCCAAATTCTGACAACATAATACGTTATAATAGATAACATAATAGATATTATCTTCCTCATGGTGCAGTGAGTACATATTCGGGATCAGAACGAAAGTATAAATAGTTGGGTACAGGCTCGATGATGGTTTCCAAACTACACCATGAGGAAGATATTTTGTCAGAATTTGGATTGATTTTACGCTGAAAACACCATCACACTTTCCGCAGACACCCGTACAGAAACAGAAAATTACAACAATTCATATAAAACACAATCATAATGTCCCAACCAAATAAAAATTTTGAAATCACCGATTTAAAAATGTTGAGTTGGTGAAACCAACTTTGGTTTCACCAACGTTAAATCCAATGAAATGAGCGCAGCATCAGAAAGTCAGTTTTCTCAGCTATAGGAGTACAAATTATTCATAGGTAATTCTCATGACTGTTTTGGTTTATTATTTTCAGTAGTGAACCATTGGAATCTACCAAGAAAAAAAGTTTAACTCTCCCCAAAAACTCACACAATGCAAAATGATCTTGTCAGTTTCAGTGATGAGCGGCAGTGTTCAATTCTGACCCGCGAAATGGTTTTATAATATTCCTTTCTCGTGTTTCGTTGGCCTCTCTTCTCTACGGTACCGTTCCGAGAGCATTCCCTCCTTCTGACCAAACGACCTGCACCTTTCCCGTCTAATAAATTCACCTACCTGGTCCATTAAAATTTTTAAGGGTACTTCAGCTCAGAATTCTTACTAAGCCTTCAAGTTCCTTTGTTACCAACTGGCCAAATTTGCAGATTATTTTCCTCAGCAATTGAAATTCTTTCATTTGCCGAGGCCAGGACTCAGGTTTGAAACGCCTTGGTATCCCCAAGGAAAATGGCAGGATTTCCCTGTATCAATAAAATTGTCAATACGAATGTTTATGTTGTGGTAAAAAGCTTGCTCTCTAGCTTTTGGTCTTCAAGCTTAGGACTTAATTTATTCCGTTGAGTTATCGAACTCACAAAGAAATTTTGTGAGGAGAGAAGGATGATCTATACGGAAAAAAATGAACCTTAGTGGAAAAATTGTCTGCTGTCGTTGAACACACTATTAATGCAAACATAAAACCTAAGAAGTCATGCGCCAGCCGCACTCTTCAATATGGGTTTTAGTGGTTCCATTTTTCGCTGAAAATCGTTGAACCACTTTATTGAATCGTACATATTAACAAAGGTTACCATGAAAAGTACCTGCGTTCTTCTTTGCCAGAAAAGTTCGCTATTACAGCTCTGGTAAATTAGTGGTCATGCGTATGTACGTATTAAATTTGTGAAGTTCATAGAACTTTTTAGAGGCTCTCATTGAATTCTTACAATAGTGTTCATCCTTCATTCAGACTATCAAAATCATACTTTACTGATTTATTAGATATTATAAAGACTAGTTTTGGTTTTATTGTTGTATTGTCATCCTACATAATCTTTCTCAAATGATTATCAATAATCAATGTACACAATGATTGGTTCCGTCACCAATTCACGTTGTATCAATTCACATCAAAAACCTATTGTAATGAAGACGTTCAATCTCCACCTGCAACATTGTTGGAGTTGAAACTATAAATTATAGTACAAATATGTACAACATACTTAGTCCCTGTAACGACGAATATAAAAGAATCATCATCAACTTCACACAAGTTGAAGATTTTACACAGCTATAATCGTACTCCCTTATACATGTTGTTTACAAAATATTGGAAAAACATGGGAAAACCCTGGAGCTGGAAGTATGCAAGGTGTGTAGAGGACGCTCGTGTCGATATGGCAACACCGTAACCGCCTACTGGCTGACATCTACTCGTAAACTCCAATAATTGGTAATTATTAACACTTCTATTAGAAGGGCAAAATTAAATTTTACTTTCGGACGTTTCGTTGGTAATCCCTTGCCTCCGAGAATCGACTGTTGAAGATGGACGAGAAAAAAACCCCACTCGTCCAACTAACACACCTACTTCCCAAAGCTACGATTTTGCAGTTCCACCAAAGTTTTGTAAACAGCTTGTTTCATCAAGGGTTACGATTCACTAACATTATTTACAATTCCACATAAACATAAAACTGTAAATATAAATTCAGAGAACATTCAACTATAAAATAGAAAACATTTCACATCATGTAAAATAGTAGTAGGTGTATTATAAGTATTTACTGCTGAAAATCAGAAGATTCCATAAAATTCGATAAGTCTTGTGACTATAAATAGTACGTACATCGTTTAAATTAAATGATTCGTTCTTATAATTATTAAGTATTAGGTCGTAAAATTCGGTGACAACACTGAAAATAGTAAATAAGGCACATGACTTTTTCCTTAACTCCCTCTTTCCTTTTGGATGCAAAATGGGAAGTGGGGTTTATTTCTCGATAAATATCGATTCAGTATCCGTCGATTTGAATGGATGCTGAAATAGCTGTGACTAGGCGAGAACACGTAGTTTCTGAGAGTAACGAATGTTGCCTCAAATCCATCTGTGAACAAATTCAATGTCGTTTTTATTTTAAAATCTGGTACGGTAGCTTGCTAAAATGACAAAACAACTAGATATCTAGTTATAGAGTTATCATTGAAAGGTAATTATCGGAATCGCCACTGGGAGGTTACAAGAGAAACTCATTATATAGATAATTTCTATATAGTATCTATATATTATACAGTAGAGTCTCGGTCGCCGGTCCTCGATACTCCGGAAATGAAAGAATAGTAAAAAAAAGTGGCTTACAAAGGAAAATTTAAAAAAAGAGCTCTCACATAGTGCTCTGTATGGTATGAATAAAACTTTTAATTAATAAGACTTTTCTTTTAGCTACCTAGTAAACTTCTTTTTGCTACATTTTCAAGTGGATTTTCAACGGATTTTCGGTGGTCCAGACAGGGTCCGATCCCGTCAAGTCCGGATTAGCGAGACTGTACTTTATTATATCAAGCACTGTGTGGGTGGGACATTATGCAACGAAGAAATGGCCAACTCATATTTCTTCCTACGAATATACGACGGTGATGGTCAACTTGAAACAATCTGGGTAACATTTATACAGAAATAATATCATATACTATATTGTAAGGGGATGTTAGGGAACCATTTTCTACTTTTTGAATATTTCTATTTCGTCTAGTTGTTGTGTAACCAATACAAAGTGGAGTAGGTAGTTCTTTGGATTTCAAGCGAGAACCCGTTCTCGGTTTTACATTTTCTAATACTCTAATACTCTAATAACCGTAGACTTTAACAATATCCACCAAGAATTTAAATCCACGCTAGAACCCTAAACAGGGTATTAAACTCGGGCCCGCATTCATAATATATTAATCCCTCAGGACCCACCACTCTGAACCAAGATTTATTCATGTGAGCAAATAATTATGTATCAGGAGGATTCCAGGAGAGTACCCCTCTAACAAGTTGATTAGAAATAAACTCGAAAGTCCTTCCGACGATATTTTAATAACTCACGGAAATCATTTGCATCTGAAAGCCACGATTATTATTCTTTCCGCAAATCCTGTTTCCCCAACTTATATAATATTTATTCATGAAGTGTCACCCAGACTGGGGGAGAAAAAAATCGATAGTAAAAACCCGAAGAGTAAGAAAACTGGTTCACTTGTGGAGCACCACCACTAGTGAACCAGTTTACGTTATCGTTTATGATTCTCCACTAGAACAATCTGGTGTTCTAGTCTGGTGTGGTCTGAATGCACGGCAATGCGTGGAATAGTTTGTGAAAATCGTAGATTTTTTCTATTCAAATATGCTCAATCAACAGGTGACAATGAATGTTCGTGGTCTTGGTAGCCTTAATTTTGGCTTATACTGCTCAATATTAAACCAATGGGATCGATTCAGAGTTTTTTTTGTCAATAATGAGCTGGTGGAATATAGAATTAAAAAAAATCAGTCCGTCTGCTGAGTTCTTTATATTGGCGAAGAGGTCGGTTAGAAGAGATATCTTCTTCATTCTTCACGATTTTCTTCGTGTTAGGAGGCGAGAAAGTTAAGGGGGTTGAATGGGTTAGGGTTTAGTGAGCTATTCTTGAGCAACATGGGCAATAAAAAAGGTTTTTACAAAACTCATCCATCTCAGGAACCCTGATTCGTGTTAGTGGTGTAGGAGAATGAGATATTTGGCAGTAGAGTGTTCTCTACACTAGATATACAGTATGCTCTGTGTTGTTATGGAGCGTACAAGCGTAGTATATCTGTGTGGGGAGGAAAAGGAACGGGGGAAAATATTACACGCGCCTCTGACTCTGATGGCGTAAACAACAAGATTAATAACCGAGTGGGAAGCCTCCATCAGTTCGAGGGAAAAGTCGAGGGAGAATTTCATCTTGAAAATCAAAGAGATGCCCGGGGTGTAACGTGGGAAAAGGAAGAATGGGAGGGATGATGTAGGACAGAACTTAGAGTGTAATGGCCGTGAATTGATAGGCCTTGGTTTCTGGGGCCTTCGGCTGTCAGCGGGAGGGTGATACAGAAGACCCATATCTTCAACGACAGTAACCACAACTTAAATTTTAACCAGGTCGTAAAGCAGCAGGATGGTGGACGAACTAGGGGGGATTCTTCCACTGCGCCACTGTGTAGTGAAGTAGGTACATAGGAACATTATACACGTGTGCGTAGGTACGTAAACTCCACCGACCGTAAAGCATATTACGTCTCAACCCTCCCGAATCTCATTCCACTCTGTGCATACGATCTAGGTCCCAAATCGTAAAATAATTTCAACCTCATAATTTCAAGCATTTTTCGAAAAACTAAACTTTTCAATCGAATCTCGATTTCCTAGTTGTTCTCTATTAGTTAGGTACCAAAATTAAAACTAAAACTCTAGTACTTTCGCCTGCATATTCGCAAACGTGGAATCCTTGCCACACGCATATATATCATATTATATACATCATATATAATCTATTATGATACATATAATAATATTATTATGATTCTGATCTAGATCGAAACTTAAGTCTCTTCCATCGTTTTAATCAATATGGATCAGATCCATTGGATCTCTTGGATGGATTTCTCACTGGTTTAGCGTTTGGTCGCCATTGATATAATTTATCTAGCGATTGTGGTTTGGATAGACAATAGTAACTATTGTCTATCCAAACCACAATCGCTAGATAAATTATATCAATGGCGATAGTATCGAGCCTATCGATAGTCTCAACTGTTGAGACTATCGATAGGCTCGATACTATCGGTCGCCAACTATCGATGTATCGCGTTTATGTGTCGTTTATCGCGATTAACTGGTGGGCATATAGGTATATCTGTTCTGTTTTAGGGCTTGCTCAGCAAGTCTTGCAGCGGTCAAACATCAAGAGAAAAGAAAAGTCAAAAGAAAATGGATTGAAATCATTAGGTAGTACTTAAATGACATGTAAAACAAGTAAGAAACAAGTAAACTGAAAACAAGTAAAAAACAGCAATTTAAATGAGGAAGGAACAAGGAATTAGGGGTAGAGGCAGCTACCCCACTAGGGAGCCGAATTCAACGAAATTCAATCCCAGGAATCACAAAATCCCAGCAGTTATTCTTTCAAGTTTTTAGTAGAGGGGCATTCATAGAAGTCATAATTATGTATCATAATTATATTATGTGTTTGTTGAGCAAACAGTTTCGAGAAACAAAATAGAGCATGTCATAGAATTAGAAAAAACCTGATTCCGTTTGAAAAATATTGAAAATGGAAGGAAAATACCCAATTCAACGAAATTAAATCACCAGAATGTCACCATTCCACTACCTAGCCTTCTGGTTTTCTACTTCTTAATTGTGGATGAGCAAGTAGAGGTCACACCAGAAATGACTAATTGGTAGGTATTAAATGTATGTTAAGTGTGATGCAGGTCAGGGGATTGAATAAACTAATATTTACATACATTATAGCGTTCAGATTGATACAACTTCCAGATTATTGGATTATTAATAATCTAACCAATGCTCCATAATTGATACATCCGCTGTGTCAAGGCAAAGGACTGCTACGCCCTGAATTCTTCTTTGCCCGTTTTACTATTGGTCGGTTATTGGGACGTAAAATGGATTTCCACCGTGTTTCGCGGTATCTATCCAGAAACTGTTTATGAACTCGTGTTCAAATACTCGCAATTCGTGCATGGGAGTCGAAGCATGACGAATGCACTACTATAATACAGTCAGCGATGAACCACTACTGAGAGCTTCACGTTGTCGAAATGATCAGTTGATGCACATTTCCACACTGCGATCATACCATTTATTCATTACCAGACTGTTGAAGTCGGCCTTAAATTGAGACTGGAGTATTAGCGATGCCTATCAATTAATTAGATGGCAGAACTCTTCATGTTAATGTGCAACAGGTGGAACATTGCAATCAAGTGAGAAATTAGAATTGTGTTGGTCGTAAACTCTATTAGCTCTGGACCTCCTGATTAGACTGGTACGACTTGTATCAATATAACTGGTAATGAACCGGAAACCATTTGGGGTAAGCGATATGAAGGTAGGTTGCGAGGGTCACATTGCTACTATGAAATTGATCTCGTGGGCCCTGTCGATTTGTGATTGATTGAGCTGAAAATAAAAAGCCGTTCCACCACCCTTTCAGCCACCTCATCCTTTTCCTATAGCTATAGCTTGGATGGTCAGGCATCATTATTTTCTTCGAAACAAACATGAGTATTTTACAGTACTGTATATTCTAAATAATACCGTCCGCAGTGAGAAGGAGTGACCTAATCTTTCTGAGGTTCCGTTTCGAACTTGATTTATGGAACTGTTTGAGTATAATATTAGAGCAGCTAAGAGACTATTATTTATCCGATTCTGTTGCCTGAGACCATTTCCACGTTTGGAGATCCAAATCCCAGATAAAATACTTTGGGGTTTCGGCAGATATTTTCAAGAATTGTCTGGTTGAAGTTGTAGCAGCTCTATAATGATGATGCATTTTCAAAATAAATTCCATAAAAATGAGGAAAAGTCTCACTAGTGTTCACATCCTCTGAATATTCAATAATGATATCGTTCGAAATAAGACTACCACAGGCCGTGTACCTTCCTTTATGAGAAAATGTAGTTGGCATCGTTCACCAATTCAACAGCCAGGCTCCACAAGTGGTTCTTACGTTGTCAATATAAATAAAAATATTATATTTTAGTTCAATCTCTATTCAAAATTTGCGTAACATGCTTAATCCTACTGACCTTGTAAATGTATAATGTGGAGAAAGAATTTCCTTACTTCAGTCACAAAAATCTATAATTTAAATGAAAACATGAAGGAAAAGTAAGTATTTGTGATAGTAGATTGTGATGACTGTAGATTGTGTATGAATGAGCCTTTTAGAGTTCATCCTGTTTCATTATACAGGTAAGAATTTGCTGAAAGTCGGTTAGTCCTTTGGCAACTGAAACCCGGTGAGGCGTCGATATCTCAGGCGGCAAAAGGAATTATGGGCGAAAAGGATCGAGACTGGGACTATGGTTTTTGGGGTGAGGAATACAGGAACAGAGAGGCCCGCCTTTGGCTTCTGTTCAATTTCCGGAGGTCTTCACAAAAACATCCCTCGGCACGACCCACATCCTCATCTTTCAAACCCGCCTATCCTACGCTTGCTTACATCAGTTCTGAGGAAAATTTCTTTTCCGTCCCCTGTTTTACTATTTATAGAGGGAAGGGAAAAATATTTTCGTGTAATAACTGCTGTATCTCATAGGTGAATTGACGCAGTGGTGATGTTGTATTTGTAGTGATTCCATATTGCCGCGGGAAAAAAGGCTGCACATTTTCCCATAATGGTTTATTATTTTCTTTGCAGATCATCATTCTGTCTAGATCTTTGTTCTGTTAACAATACCTTGTATGTCCCATAACTATACAAGATTATAGGGGTAATGAGCTAAAATATTGTGCGTCAGTTTGCAAATGCCTCATAAAGATAGTTCGAATTGTTAGTCGAAAAACATTTTAGTATACGTTACTACTGCATTAGCGAGGAGGAACAGGCCAGTAGCTACGGTGCTTCGCCAATTCCTAATTTCCCCTAGTTCAATCTATGCATCAATCTGAGCAATAAAATTGAGTCAATTTAATTGACATCAAATGTACAGTGTCCAATACTTGTTATGACTCTCATAAGGATGTCCGATTAGTGTTTTAGTAGGAGTTATTAGGGTTTCTAACATCATACTATAATTATCTATTAAAATAATTTCAAGACTATGCCATCTTACTTACATTTTTATTTACTTGTATTTACTCCGTACAATAATCCCAGGTTTCAGTACGGCGGATGCAGATCGGCCCCTCCCTGAGTTCCTGATGGAAATCTACATTTTATCTCTATATCCTATATCCTGAGTGCTATACATTTGCAGTAACCAACACTGTTGTTCGTTGGTAATTTTGAATGATAGTTGATACGACCTACACTAAGGTCGTGAGTAAAGGCTTCTCTCCCCTATCGATTGGGTATTCTTTCTTTCTCAATCCCTCAACGTGAAGCCTCTCTCCACGGCCTTCCACCCGCATCGAAGACCGTAAGCCCTGCGGGCGATTCCTCAGATGTGAGGGATCCCCTTCAAAGGGAGATTTATCGTTGCCGGATTCACAGACGAATAAGACCACCATGAATCGGGTCCAATTGCCGAATACGAGTCAGTTATATCAATCCATTCCATTAATACCAAAGCTGTAGACCCTGTTTACTTATTGAAAACCCGCGTATCTTCTAATGGAACATACCTCTTTCATGTGGGTTGAATATTCATGCACCGGTGGTAGATGGGAGGGTTTAACAGAGTATTTCCAATTGTTACTTAATTTTCAGAAAGTGATTCTCACATTGAAACAGTTTATGCACTCCGATATAATATAATGTACTACCTATATTATAATACATACTACATATTCATACTACATATTATGTACCGCGTATTAAATGCAAGAGAATCGTCCAAATATTATGGTTTCCGAAGATCATATCAAAATATTCTTGGGTGCCAAAGGTATAGGGCATTTCATGCATTCTTTTATATTGAGTAATAGCTATTTTGACGGTGGAGGGATTCTCCACGATATATTAGTATAATTTCTATGTGCAGAATGACAGTCGGATGGAGTATTTTCAATCTAATATGCTTACGGTCATTGGACACCGTCAACTTGTGGCACGTCTCGCGATCAATACATTCACTCACTATATACAAAAGATATTTGTGAGCCACGGTAATAGCTCAATTTTCAGGTCATCAATCGATGTTGGTCACCCACGATATCGCAACAGGATAATTTTATTTGGCCACACCGAATGGTTATGTCCAACTACCATAAATGGAAATTGACGTGCGTCTGTCACGATTGTGATCACAAAAACTGCCCACTCGTTGTAACATTGCCTTTCAATGACCATTTAACCATCACCGTTCTAAAACTACCCATGATGGGAAAAGACTGCTGTGGTGGTGCAGGGCACCCTTTGATAGAACTCAAAGGTAATTAACTAACGGATCTAACGGAACCAGTAATGACCAAACTTGATTAAAAAAACGTTTGACAAAACAAAAAAAAATCTTCGGTCCAATCGCCTTTGCTATCAGTCCATCTTTTTAGTAAAATAGATGGGACAAAAGGTCATGGAGGGGTCAATTTTTTTGTTACCTCTGCTGACCCCATAAAAAAGGGGATATTAAACGAGAAGGCTGATGCCTAATGACTGGAAAGTCTGTGATGGGAAGAGTGTCATTTTTGGTAGATATTTTTGAATACACTGAGGCCAAAAAACGGAAGAAATATCATTTCTAGAGCGGCGGAATCTGTACAAACGTAGAAGGTTGAATTTCCTAAACTGTGACATCAGAGATTGACGGTTTGATGAAGTATTGATGGATTTTATTTTTCGTTGTCCAGTCGACGTTTTGGAGTCAAATGAAGAAGAAGAAATTCTTGCAAAGTACATCCGGAAATGTTGGCATATATTTATACAGTTATCAGGAAAGTCCAAGATCCGATTTCCTTGATGATTTGTTTAGTACTGCCCACCGAACATTCTCCATACAGGAAAATTCCACTGGGAAATTCCCCACAGGGAATTTCACTTGGTAACAAAAATCGTGAACTTTTGACGGTAAGTTTACGTTCTTCGGTATTGTGACAGAGCGGTGGTGAACTATCCGCCCATGCAGGTAAGTTCACGGCCTCCCCACACATAATTTAGAGAGGAATGTTATGGTAAACCGCGAATAACCATTCCATGAAGGAACATGATCGCCCAGCTAGGAAGGGATAACGGATCTGTTTCATCAGGTCCATCTCGGGAATCTTCACAGTATTCGCAGTATAATAATAATTCGGGAGTCACGTTGGGTATTTACAGTGGTTATCTAGTAAAAATGAAATCGCACTTGAAAATATCCAAAATGATGTTTTGCATTTCAAATGGTTCTCAATTTTAATACATTTTTCTCCTGAAATTTGCATTTTTATTGGCGTGTAGGTAGGAATTTTCTTCTCAATACGAAATAAATGTGCTTTTAGTGAATATATTAATAATTGTTGGGTACAGCTTACCACTGAACCATTCGATGTGCGGATAAGACTAAACAGAGCAGAGCAAGGCAAGGGTGCATCACGCTTGAGGCGTCTTGACGCTGAATGGCTGCTATGTTGTCTCCGTCTGTAACAATACAAGAACGCAAAATTCGTGATTATAATTTAACTAGTGGCATTCCGAGGAAAAACAAGAGTATTAGGACAACGCAATAAGCGATTGATGATGTCTCATGTACTTCATTCGAATCCTTCACCCTTCAATCAAAAATAAATATTATCGTTTACACTGCTTCTTCGGTTAGTGTACACAAGGCTTCTAGTTGGCACAACTTCACTAAAGCCGAAATCCCACCTAAAACTACCATCCTGAAATAGAATCAAACGCGTAAGTTTCAGCTTAATTTTCGAAGCTGGGAACACAGTTAAATAAAATCAATCGTAGGTCCGTGAGTTCCCGGTTTTGAAATACTTCTCGTGTTCCACGGGATGAACCAGACTTCGATTATACATTATTGAAACAATCCGACGATGTTGGTGGTTGTGCTGTAAATGTTTGTGCCTAGGACGTGATTTGTAGCTTTAATTGATTCGTAATATTTTCATTTCATTAGTCCGAGGCTCCACATGTTGTTTTTGTCAAATTATTTCTACACGAACGAAATGTTTAATTGTTGTAATTGCATTGTAATTGTTTATAAAGCAACTAACCAATTGCGTTGACATTAAAAAAATAATAATTATCTTGCTTAAATAAGTTCCTCATACAAATCTAAATGAACAAGTACCAATGCACAAGTACAATGGCATTGTCACATTCTGTTCAAACTTTAACAATATGATGGCTAGCTCCTGTACGGAGTAAGTTTTGCACCAGGGGTCATATATGAAGGGCTTTGCACAAGGGCTCATCATAATAATATATTATTACGATGAGCAGTGTCGGAGCAGTGTCATGTACAAAGTCGGATTTACGGAAAATATAATATATTGTAGAGGAAGTAGTTAACTGTTGTGACAGATTTTGCATAGTTTTTGCACGGATGTCGATTTGGCATTAACATTAAATGTTGAAATTTTGAAATTATTGCACTTTTGTTGGTTGAGATTTGTCAATTCAGACCGTTTTGTTTACATTTACATGTTTTCAAAACTGCCTTTACATTTCCTTAAACTCATAATTCTGATGGTTGGTAAATGTGGTAAATGGTACCAACAGGTTAATGATAATCAGGTGATGATTGATTTCAATGAATAAAGACAAATGGATAATGCTCTAGGTAGATATTTGGTTCAAAATCATCAACATGCCCTCATAGAGCCCGTGGTGGTCCGTTCTCATCATGGAGGACAGTGATAGACTCGCTGATTTTGTCAATGTTTCTCTATGCTGCTGAATCGTGGGGATGTCGCACTGTGATGAGGTTTCAGCTTCGGGCCTACAAATCATTTTTGTTTCTGCCGTTCAATACGCCTGACTACTTCGTCCGTACCAAGTTGGCTCTGCCTCACCTGGAGATGAAGATAGTTGGCCTAGTTCTGGGTTGGTGGTCCAGGATGTGCAGCATGGGCGAGTCCAGGCTGCCTAAGCTTTGCTTTTCTCGCCTTATCGCTCTCCATGCTGTTTATCCGGACCCGCAGTATAACTGGGGCTTTCAAATGGCTGCCATATTTTCCATGTAAGTGGAGGGTGTGGCCATGGTCTTCTCAGCACTTTGAAGCAATGGTATCCGTACTAGAGTGTTCTTGTTGGATGAAGGATTTTTATACTAGGCTCACACAACATTTATTTACTTACCTCGCATGTACCATTAAGTTTTTGTTTTCTATCTTCTTGCTATGTCTCTATCTTCTCGCTAAATAGTTGTTATTTTTAGTTTATTTATTTTTTATTATACCTAGTTTATCATATCAACTTGATAAAATGTTTGATTTGATTTCATTACATTTCAAATCATCAAGAATCAAACGGTAAGACTTCAGGCCAGTTTTCATTGTGAGATTTGTTAGTATTTTTCATATACATTTTCCCGATGTGGGCAATAATGGGCGGGCGAGTGGTTACAAGTTGTTCTGGAATTTACTTGTCGAGTTGGACAATTATCGAGACTGTCTCTGAGCTAGTGCCAACTACCGCTCACACCATCAAATCACCTTCCCGAACGGACGCACAATATTCCAGCTCATTGCTCCAATTTATTGTATAGGACTTACAAGGATAGTGTAAACCGAATAGTGATCTACACAGAAGAGTGATCTGGACCGTTGAGGAAGAATATGCTGGGAAGCGGTTCCACGCTCAAATCGAATCATATCTGCATGTCACTTGATTCTCAATCTGTTAAGGTTCCGTTCGCTATGAAATCATCAGGAGCAACGACGCGGATTACTGTCAGCTGAAGGTTAACCCTCATCGAAGTCCCCAACAACGTTGTTTCGGAATAGTCTGTACTCGAGCATTTGCGGGTTAAATTGGAAAGGCGATGTCAGCAACTACCGAGCGAATTTAGCCATCTTGCCATTTCTCGACAATAAGTGACACGATAAGTTTCTACTACAAAGCCAAAGCTCAAGTTCTCATCATATCTCTCCTCCATCATGATCATTTTCAGACAAACAATGGGAACTTCTCAAAAGTTTTTTTTGTTATGGCTTCTTTCTCGGCCTTGACTTCTGCGCCTCTCTTTTCCTCACGTCTTTTCTAAACTAAAGACACTGAATCGTGGACGTCGAAGGTTGACCGGCATGCGAATATTTAAACCACAGCTGTAGTCCATACTCGACAGCTTGAAATAGATCCTGTTTATATTTATATACGTCATTACAATCTAAATGAATAATATTGTAGAAGATTTCATTATCTCCCACCCGCAGGCATTTTTTTCAAGTCTGGGAAATCTTTCGTTTAAACGAAACTCGGTTTTCTTTTTTTTTTTTTTTTGTATTTTCTTTCCCTTGATTGGATCTCCTCTTTCTTCCCTGCACTCCATCTAGTCTAAAGCTTTCGTTGTTCTTGTAATGTCGATTACGCTTTCCGACCTCCCATTTCGCTAAATGGTCTTTTATTATTAACTTTTCTCTTCTATTATTTCTCCTTCGTGGATGATAAAGGAAAATAACTCCGGGGAATCGAAAAATCTGATTCTGTGGAAGTTTTCCTCATACTGCATCAACTGCATGTGGTCTTTACCAGCTAGATTTTTTGAGAGCAGTCTATGTGGAAAAAACTCATGATGGTGTAGTTTTTAGTGAATTTTCGAAGAAAAGGAAGCTCCAAAATGTTTAAAAGTCGAATTTGCGAAACATTTCTATACCGAAATCCGTTTCAGACCACCCTGAATTCACTGCCAAAAGACAATTGTAAGTACCTATCATTCCAGACGATAGGGAACTCTCGATAGAATTGTGATAAAAAATTAAAATTTGCACAAAAATCGTAGATGGGCCGAATTGGGCCACTCTAATGGTGGTTTCGGGGAGTTTTAGGGAGGGGGGGGGGGGAGAATTGCGATATTTTTTCCGGTCCTCAAACCGAAACACTTTGAACATGAAGAAACCTGGTTGTTACTTGAGGTGTTCTTCACGGTTCATCTGCTCTAATCTGATAACGGAATGAGATATCGCAATGCTGACTGCACCATCGTGTTCAGCGTTGAAAAATCTATAAACTGAGTTGTTACTCGGCAAAACATGGAGACAAAATTTGAGGAGGAGGAAGACACGTGTTGAAACATGGTAGACTCCTTATATCGCACAATGGGGTTTCGCATGAAAAATAAAATTCGATATAACTGGGACATTTGTTTGTGGGGAGGTGTCAGGGCAATGAAATGAGAGATAGCGCGGCCTAGAAAAAATGTGGGTGGGTATTACAATTAGTGATCAGCTCAACGAACAGCATTTATTTTCAAGTTGGCTCAGCAATGTATTATCGTTAAAAAAAATATAATCAAATAATTCATGCAAATAGCCAATTAAAATGTAAATAGCCTAGTTATTCAAACCATGATTTAACCTAACAGTCAATTATTGACGCTCCGCAAAAATCATTAAAACTTTTTATCTTGCACTTTCTACCTTTTCGACACTTTTCCACCTCCGCCGGTGCTATCACTGAAACTTTTCTCGACAATTAGACCCGTCAAACCCTGTAATTGGCTTCTTCCCACCAGTTCCTTTTTCCCTTCTATTCGAATGACTTGAAATGGCAGAGTTATCGGCCAGATCGTTATTTCCAAGTACCTACCTCACTCTTCTCCCTTTTCCGACTTTTAGTTCATTCACCAGGACTTTTCTCGATCAGTACCAACCGAAAGTATACCAATTGAACTCAATTAAACGGACTCTTTTCCTTGACGAAAAATTCTTATGAAAAGCCACGTTCTTTGACAATTTGTTTTCAGTAATATGAAACATAGAAGCTTGAATATCTGAAGTCTAATTTGTCGTTCTTGGACGAAGCCGATATTTCGCCATTTGAAATTTTGAAGCATAAAGGTGTGAAAACATCGATCCATGGATTGGGTGACTCAATATGGCACTACATCGAAATGACGAAGTTTGTTGAAAAGTGATAAATTGAACACAATGTCTTATATAATGTCATTATATGGCATTGGGTGCTTCAGAGGGGCACATTTTGAATGCCGATTTTCGACGACCAATCGTGACCTAAAAAACTCAAGTGGTTCAAAACGTGCCAATTACTTTGATGTTCTACGGATGAAATGAAGAATTGCCCAGCTGGCTCTTCTAATCTTTTGGCCTCTGGAGGCAAAAAGATATTGTACTTCCTTTTGTTTACTCGGGGTTTGTTTGTTCATGTCAGACTTTTTTAGGGCGGTTGACATCGATATAACTTTAGTTTTCATACTAATTTTCTATGTAACTAGTACGAAGTTGGATTCTAGAGTGTGAATAATGAAATGAATGACCACAGTTGACCACGTCTTTTGATTGTATTACAATTCATGTAGAGCGTGATGGATCGTGGGGGATCCTGTTCAACATCGGCCTCATTATGAAAACCAGTCTCTGTTTGCCGTTCAAACAATATTATCTAAGTGTTCTACAGCAACTGTATTTACTTGATAAAATTGGTATTTACACAGGGAATTTGATTGCAGCTCATGCAAGTTTGATTCACTGATTAATAATAGGTGAAGGATTACGACAGGCCGTAATTTCTCCTTCGTCCGCCTCCTCTGGCGTTCGAAGATAAATTTGTTATGACCTCCGCTAAGCGACTCTCGCAGATTACTAGAGATCTCATTAAAATTGTATCAGTTGGTCATTATGAAGACAGATGGGCGTATGAATGTTTTACAGAACCCTTTAAAACCATCATCGTAAATCGTTGTTATCACGACTCATAATAACCGAGTTACCTTTGATCTACTGCTCTTGATGCGGTCGTTGAGTACAATGTTTTCCTTATATTTTCGATTTATTCCTCGGCTCGAGAGCTTTTACTACTGATGAATATATAAGTACACTATTAGTAAGAAAATTTAACATTCTCAAAGCTCAATGCCTCGAATAAGTTATCCTGTTGCTTGTATTCCTTGGTGCTGTCGTATGTTGTCGCCCTTGGTAAATTTAGAAATCATTAGTTACATAGTGCCAATATGTCCTTGAGAGCACAGTCCTTAATACAATATGGATGTCATTGTATTAAGAATAATCTTCCATTTTCTAAGCCTTCTTTTCATAATAAGGTGTATGCATGGGTCGGGAATTCGCCTTTTCGACC
Source organism: Stenodema calcarata (assembly GCA_963920205.1). Lineage (NCBI taxonomy): Eukaryota > Metazoa > Arthropoda > Insecta > Hemiptera > Miridae > Stenodema > Stenodema calcarata. The sequence goes on along the minus strand of OY986053.1, from coordinate 13,645,931 downwards.
CCAAATTCGTTTTTAGCGCCTTAAAAACCTTCTGAAAGACCAATAATTGGTCTAATATAATATATTGTCAGGTCAAAACTCATTGTGGTTAAAGTGAGAACTCACAAGAAAGAAGCGAGCGTTTGACATATTTTGTTCGTCAAGATTACGCGGGACAGCTGCGAAATAGCCTGAAAACTGCCGCTTAGAGCGCTGACTTCACGCGGTTGTGGGATTTCGGTCTCAAGAAGTTTCAGTACGTTGGTACCATCGAAATGTATACACACATCGATATGTGTCTATACATATCGATAGTTGGTACTCCTAAAAGCGAAGAATTTCATCGTCATCAATCCACATTTACCCGCGATTTCATAAACTGCATTTTTGTTTATTTTCTATAAATTAAATTCAGGGGAAAGTAATTTTTGCGCATGAGGTCCATTTTCGCCCTTTCTGAAGCTTGTTCTTTCGGGGGAAAACAGAAAAAAAACCACGCGCACTCCCTATTTTATTAGAAGCGAAAATTCCGTGCCACATTGAGCGTTACCATTGATTTGCCATTGTTTTATGGTACTAAAATGACCACAATCAACTTCTTATCGAATTAATTTTAGCAGGATAATGTTAGCGTGTCTCTGTTTGAACTTGCGCACACCGAAATAGATTGGTGTAATTGAGTTTGTACTACAGTAAACTCATTTCACGTTTAATACTGTTTGAAGGGTATAATTGTGCGAAGGCGCAGAATCCTGTTGTAACTACATTTGCTGACTAGGAAGGAGCAAAGCCATTGTTTCCCGCAACTTTGCTACCTCTCAGCTGTGCTCTCAGGCTTGTTCATTAAACCGTCTTACACACGCCTTGGAGCTGATAGTGTATTCTTCCTCAACCGATTTCCTGCTGAAGATGGCCCTAGCAAAAGGAGCACAACACGCTGCTTGTATAGTAATATTTCCACCACTGTACGAACCCTCGCTCTAAGAACCCCACGTTCTTCTAAGGGAGTAGTAGGGACGTAGCAGATGAATACGAAACGAACTGTATCTTGGGCGAGTTCTGTATTGTGTAAGAGAACTAAATTGGACATTGAAACTTGGGCTCCTTAACGATAATATATTGGACACAGGATCTAGGGCAGAGCCTGGAGTGGTTTAGAGTAATACTAGTAATAGTAATACTAGAGTGTACTAGTAAGAAAAATCTCCAATATGATGTAGGTTAATGGTGTGTAGGACCATACCTCGTATTCCTTGAACGTTGTGTAATACCTACCTATTAAACGGAATCGAATCAGAGAACAATTGAATCAAAGAGCTCTAACAATATAAAAGTGCGTTCCAGATCGCTGTAATTGAGTGAATTGGCAATTGACAATAGCAGAGTCATACCTACTCATAAATCTTTCTAAAAAATGCAAGCTTTCAACTGTTGATTGATTCTGACCAGAAAAACTCTGCAAATTCTTGACACAACGGTTCATTATCTTCTTTGTACAGATCACCCTTCTGTCTAGATCACTAGGTCTAAATGTCTAGATCCAAAATGTTAGATTAATTATTATTATCAATTATCAGTAATTATTAACAATTTTATCAAGTACCTAGTGAAAATTATTATAATTTATTGTTAGGTATTAATAATTCGTATTTATTATTAATAATAATCATTATTAATCAATACGATATAATTCTGGGGTTTTTAATACTACGTCGGTAATAATTTTTCTATAAAAGAAGTACCTACCAACAAACATTCGAAATTACCTTCATTTCCGTAGCACGAAACGCACCTCAGAACAACAAACTCGACATCACTTTAGCCATATGATGTTCCAAAGAGCTTGTTAGTATGAAAATGGACCTGTATTTCAACAGTTTGAGTCACGATCGTGTTGTGAGGCACAATCTTTGAGCCGTCATTGTGAACGAACGGCTGGTCGTACAAAGCTGCGGATGGTCTTAAAAAATTCTACGGAACAAACTCTATCTAAATATGAAATAAAAAACATACCGTTCTATATGAATTTTTCGAGATATGAAATTTTCAAAATTTCAAAATTCGTTTTGAACCCCTTCCCCTTGACCTAGGGTTATGAAAAGTTTCGAGGACCATTGTGGGGTTGGTCGAAACCCATAAAAAAAATTTCGTAATTTTAACTCAACGCTAACTGGGCAAAGTGGCGCGGACGGCGGACGGCGGACGGCGTACGGCGTACGGCGTACGGCGGACGGACGGATTTTTTTTTATTCGATTTTCTGAATCTACGTATCTTGAAACGTAAACCAACAAATTTTGAGGGGGGGTTAAAAAATTTTTTTCTTTGGGCGATTCCAATGGTTCATTATCGAAGATAATAAACCAAAAATGTAAGCAATAAATTAGTTCGTGAATGAGATAACTCCAAGATCTCCAGCTTTGTAACCTTAATGTTGGACGCTTCTTTTACCTAAATGTGGGTATTGCTACCAGAACAAGTATATCGAGGTAAATCAAAAATATTAATGGTAGATGATAATATCCATTTAAATAACTGTATAACCGTGATTCTGACAAGGAAGAAAAATATTTTTCAAACAATCTTTTGAATCTGATGTTGTTCACCAAAACCACTATGCCATAGTCTTTCTAAACAAATTCTTTATTTTGATCTAAATAAAGAATTGTTTGAATACTTCGAAATAACCTTCAAAATAGTTTAAAATCTTATTTCCTTAATTTAAATCGAAATTACCTTCCAAAAGAGATAATTAAAGGGAAATATGGAATGCAAAGATGAAAGATAAAATTGACGGTTGTGTGGGAAAAGGGGGTCCCCGTTTTCAAAGAAAGTAGAAGAGAGGTAGTATATAACTGGGAGAGGTCTTTTGAGAACTCTGCTAAAAGGAAGTGATTTATTTGGATGTTGCTCTTGTTGCTCGCAGTGACCTTCGTAAATGTATTATTCCTATTCAACGTTCCCACCCACTCACCTGCAGAGAATCTTTCTTGGATATTTTCAGCCAGCGTTTTCTTTTGGTTCCGTTTAATTAATTTTGTGTACGATGGACATTGGAGTCATGTCAAGATCATCCGTTTAGTTGTATTCGTGAATTCTTGTTATCTTTTTTATCCATTGAAGAGATTGGGAGGATATTGATAACAAGAAACGGCGATGTTTCGTTACGATGTGATTTCGGGCCGCAGGCTTCACGGGACAGGAGATAATGACGCTCGCCCAAGCCGACGGAGCAACCGTGATCCAGATTTCCATCGAATAACCCATATCAAGACTAATTCGTCCATATTTCAATCAATTTCAATTTTCACCAAGAAAAAGAGCCAAATATGTTGGCACCTAGTCAATTCATGTACCCACTTCCAATTTCGCTGTACCAAAGGTTCAATTAATATCAATGATCCAAAAATATGTAAAACCTATAGTGGTAGCCTTGTATTCATAGTTACCAGTGTAAAATTCAAAACTGGGAGATTTGGAGACAGAAAAATGACATCATTGAGGTATACCTATGATCCGGTTCTCCCATTCAGCAAAAATAGAGAACCAATTCTAATATCATATTTAATTCCCACACCATAGAAATAATGTTTTGGAATTTATTATAGTCACATTCTCTCTTGCGAGATATATAGCTCTTTCTTTCTTATATTCATATTATGAAGAGAAATAAAGAGTTCTGTCTATAGAAACTCCTAACCCAAAGTTGGAGTAAATTAAATCGTATAACTGAATTGTTTATACTGTTGCGCTCTTTTTATTCTTTTTTGACGTTAGAGTATATATTGCGACATTGAGACCGCTCAGGCCAAAACGACTTTAATGTGATGGGCGTCGTGAATATTTATTAAAGGAATTGGTTGAAAGAATGATCGCAAGCTATAAAGTCGAGAGTTTATTTCAAAAGTTCCATCAGAATAATTTATTAATCTTGATAAGACTGATCCCAAAGATTTGTTTCATTTTTCTTTCGTTCATTAGACTTGAAAACGTCGATCCTTCAGTAAAGAGGATCAAAATGAGAAGAGCGCCACCCAAACAAATACCAAACACATATTATATCTGCTTTTGGTTTATTATCTTCGATAATGAAACATTGGAATCGCCCAAGAAGAAAAGAAAACAAAATTCCCCCCCACCCCCCAAATTTTAGGATTTACGTTTCAAGATACTACCCAAAAATCGGAAAAAAATCCGTCCGTCAGCCGTCAGCGGCACTTTGCCCAGTTAGCGTTGAGCAAAAATTACGAAATTTGGTTTACAGGTCTGGTCCACTCCCACGATGATCCTTTTCGTAACGTTAGGTCAAGGGGAAGGGGCTCAAAACGAATTTTGAAATGTCAGTTCAAGTTTGAAAACAAGTCTTCTCGATGAGCTAGAGTCTTGAAATTTTAAATATGGGTTGAGGATGGGTGACAATGCAATATTCATTCGGTTTCATCTATCATTTCGTGAACTATACCTAAGGGTGTAATTCTGTACAAAATATAATAAACCGTTGTGTAAAATTTATAATAAACCGTTGTGTAAAGAATTTGCTGAGTTTCGTTTGTATATAATGTTCCATATGTATTTGTATAACGTACATACTATGTACGTCAGGCTCACTCAGCTTGGTCCATCTACTTCTATCTTTATGGTCTCTCATTGCTAGCCTGAATTAAATCCCCTAGTGTGTGTGAAATGTAGTGTATGAAACATTCTATTGAAACGAGCAGTCCCCAAAATAGAGTAGTGGTGTCCAAACTGTTGATTATTTCTGGTCTTGTATGCAGAGTGAGGGAAATTTTCAACACCCATTGAAACGAATTGTATTCACACATGTAATCGGAGTACGTGTGGTAGATTATCGTGGTTTTCTGATGGTAGTCTGATGTAGTCAGCGAGATGCCAGGACACTCGGTTTTAGAGCGCGTAAAACGGGGTTTTCATCCGACGAGAAAGAGGATTTTCAACTTCGGACCACGCTAACGCACTCTGTGGTAGTCGTAATACTCAGAAACTGACGGAAAACGTCGGCTTGAAATCGTGTCGACGCTAATTGGCGACATAACCGGGTAACGTGGATAGCAGGAGCTCGCTCGAGATAATCCGGTGAAATTGGCCGGTCGCCGTTCCAGCTAGTTTCTTTCTCGTACTGACCCATTTCATCTCGATGATGTGCGGGTATTCACTAATCCCCTCATACAAATACATGAAACCTCCAGATTCAGGTTTTCGGACTCATATTTCTGAAAGTCGAGCTTCAGCCACGTGCGGGTCCAGTGCCCACTGGATCCTCCGTCTATCCAGGGGTGAATAAATGAATACGTAGAGGTGTTTCTAGATCACCCATTTGCGTTAATAACTAGTCTGGATGCACGCCAATGCTCGTATCTCAAAACAAAAGGATCCTCATCAATCCTTTCCGAGAATAATATAACAGTTTAGCAATATACTATGTTCGTACAGTACTCTTTAGTGGAGATACGTGGTGAATCAAAATTGACAACCCCCCCCCCCCCCTATCATATCATTGAAAGAAATTCAGAAAGACTCTACATTTTTCTCCGATTCTGTGTCTAGGTTCTTCCATCATCTAAATTTTGGTTTAGTATGGTGGGCGCGGAAATGGCCAAATTTTAGTTGGAGGTAGAATTGTGTAGGCTATACAACATAATCAGGCTGTACATCTAATCAAGGACCAGGCAACAAGAAGGGGGAAACATGTCTTAATCTACCAACCAATATGGAATTATTGGGTGTTCTACTCATGGTTTTCAAGTATTAGCAATTAATTAACATCTCATTTAAATATGGGCAATCTTAAACTTGGGTAATTATAGAATATTCAATCAATCAATTTATCCCACAATGTATACCTCAAGGGCGGGTTGTGGGGATCAAGGGGGAGTATTGTTAGCTGTAATTTTTTATGGGTCGCTTCGGCTAGTTCAGGGTACTGTGGGGGATTTAGTCCTAGTCCAGCAGAGTGGGTGCGTTCCCTCAGGACTCTTCTTCTTAACCTAAGCTGACCATGAGGTGCTGGCCCAGCAATGTGCGCAACTTCCGGGTTTGGATGGTCAGCGGCCCTTGTCTGCAGGACAAATTATGTAATCTTAGCAATAAATACAAATTTTGTAACCTTGTGAGCATTCTTCCACATTCATCACAAGCATGATAGCAAACAAATAGCGTCATGCCTAATACCTGTAATTACCCAATAAGTTAAAGATTGCCCATATTTAAATGAGATGTTCCAAACATCACATTTTACATAAAACCAGTTCTGTCTTCGAAAGTTCTCTCTTATACCCATTCTGCATGATAGTGAACTTTTTAGTGTGAATTTAAATGGAGTTAAGAATGTTTTTTGAATATTTTCTGTAAACTTTGAACAATTCTGAGAAGCAATCGTCTGGTTCTTCGCCGTCCTGAATAACGGTGATACGAAACATGAACCAAGTTTAAGCAAGAAAACCATTCAAATTGTATGAGACAGGTTGTAAGGAACATTTGCCGCAATTTCATTATTGAGATTTGCGCTATGTGGGCTGTAGCCCCGTCTTGTTTAAACCAAAACTCCCCAAATCCTGTTTTCAGCTAACTGTTCCGATCAGGACCAAAAAATGTTTCCAGCAGAGAGAGTTGGCGGTAACAGTTTGGCAGTCCTCCTCAATAACACGGCCCAATTAATCCAAATTTTGAAATGGCATACCAGTGACTTTGAATTACTCTTGGGTTCCTGTCACACCACGAGCGGAAATTTCGTTTGTTTACCGCTCCTGAAATGGAAGTGGCAATAGAGCGGCTGAAAACTTCAAAAGTCGCGTTCATCAGTGCGCCGCCGCTCAGGGCGGCCACCCCGCTGATATGAGTTTTAGGACCTAAGTAATCAAAACGGGGTGGTGCTGGAATTAATAGAAAAATTCGCTCTTTCAAGTGGTGCCGTTTTTAAATCCCCCTTTGAAACTGCAGTGATTGTTTTGGCTCATCCTGTATGCATGCGGTGGATCCAGGATTCCTACCGTGATGTAGTGGTTTGAACAATCCTTAACAAATAATATTACGACTATTTGAATGAGAACTTATAATACGAACGCAATTCCTTCATGTTGGTAATATAAAACGAATGACACCTGTAGATACGAAGACGTAGACGGAATCCGGCTCTGTGTTACTCGCTCGGCAGGTGTAGTTGCCCGAGTGTGATGGTGTAGCTTCTGTAACGAGAAGCTCGCTATTTGTTTTCTCCGGCGAATATTCCGTCCGCACTTGAACTTTGCCTCCTTCTCCACTCGGAGAGCTGCCGTCGTAGTTGATCATTTTTTCATTGTGGTACCACATCACGTACTGCGGAGGGCTCGGGCTCTGAAACATCGAAATTAATATCATCGATCAATCATTGAACGCCACGCACTTTGGTGTAACTGTTTGATAACAACCCCCCGTACAACATGGAGGGCTACTGGGATTAGTTCAGGAATCGAACCCTTACGTGACGCCTGGTATTCGTCCTCCTCTCTACAACTCCAAGTCAAAGCCGAATTTACACAAATCCTGGGAAATTAACATACCGAAGGGTTTAACAAAGAACATTTTTAATCTTTTAGGGACCCTTAACCGTATGAAAAAGTACCACAGTGAAGTTTAATTGCGTTAAGGCCACACCTGTAAGCCGAATGTTATGAGTTTTACCCTGAGGTACAGACAGCACAATGACCCTTCTAAAAATAACGCAAACACAAAAGTCGCCCATAAAAACTCCCCGGAACGAATCCCTAGAGTTAAGGAAGAGGGTTAGATGAAAAACTTGAGAACTTGCTGAAAAACCAATTGAACGAACAGGAAGAAAAGAAGTATCTGGGAACGAGTGGTCGGATAACGATTGAGTTCTCTAACTCCGTTCGTCAACAACCATCGACTTCCGACAACTTCTCGCTTGTAATTCCTTTTTAACTGCATTTCTTGAAAGAGTAAAGTCACGTTCTTTTGAGGTGCGGGCGGTGGATGTTTTTTGAATCGAGATCTGTTATTCGACAATGTTTTTAAAATTAACAATAAAGTCATGACCTTTTACGGAAGAGAAACCCCGGGCTAACCCCAGACTGGAGCAGTTCAAAAGTTGTCAAAACGAGGGTAAATCGTGCGGCAGCCTGTCGGTTCACTGTTCATACAGAGTTTTACTACCACTTATAATGTAGGGAATTTCAATACTTTAAAAATGGAACGTATGACTTTTTTCGCCAAGAGGCTGCGTAACTACTTTTATGGCCAACATCTAAAACTAGTGCAATCGTTTCGCAGGAAATCTCCAGTTTTTCCAGGATATGTTTGCTATCCCACCTTTTAGCGAATTTTCGAAAAAATTTAGTTACTGTTCTCGGTCCAAAATGTTTAAATCTCGTATTTCCGAAAAACATTTTCTTGCTATTTTTCTTGCCTAATATTTCTTCTCAAAAGCTAGTAACTCGAGGTAATTTCCTTTGTTATGATAAGAGGAAGAGGACTCGTCATGCCCCCTAAAAGGCAGTAGGTTAATGTTCCTGTTTAGCCAAGAAAATAATGCAGTCAATAAGCCGAACCATAATCTCCCGGGTTTTTTCTACGTTCTCATTATGAAGAGAGATTTGTGCATTTAGTTACACATCCAACAAAAGATTAATACGAGGGCTCTTACCGAGTTTTAATAAAGCGAGAGCGGAAACTATGTGCAAATCGCTACACTGGTGCTTTTGAGCAGCTTTTTTAAAGTTTGTACTAGAAAAGCCGCTACACCATGAAGTTTTTTCAGAGGAAAACAAAATGCATGGGAAACCAAATAAAAGGTTTTTGAACTACACCCTGATAAGTGATAACCACTGGTATCTATTGCAGTTCTCAACATAGTCGAGTGTACTCACGATTTTCTTCCTTGACAACTCCTTTGAGATACGGGACCTGCAAAGTCGAACGGCCGGCCACAATTGTCGAATTTTTCGCTAAAACATCGCGACCTAAACAGTGGACTATCAAACAATTAATGCAGCAACTACCCATTTTGGTAGGATAAAAACTAAACGAAAAACTGAAAACTATGAACAATCAAATAATAATAAGTGCCATTTTGTTGACCTATTCTGCGGATCCGCAGAATAGGGCAACAAAACAAAATGGCACTTCTGAAAGTTGATCCGTACCGCATCGATCGGTATCGCATCGATCGATATCGGTCTGTCCCAACGCTTGCGCATTACATCAGGCCGCCGTAATATTTTGGGGGAAGCCTCCCTCTGGGCCGATTCGGCACCCGAAAGAAGTTAGGATCCGAGTGACGTCATCGGCTTTGACCGTTTCAACTTGTTCACTGTGACCAATGAACCAGTTTTAACCTCCCATCTGGTTTAATGGTTAGGATATCTGGCTGTCACAACGAAGGCCCGGGTTCGATTCCGGCATGGGAATATTTTTTTTTACTAAGAGTATGTTTTTTACACCAAATTTAACCCCAGGTGGGTTGATCTATATGTCCAACTAATCTATATGGTACTAATCAGTTGTTTGGGGGATGTTTTTATTCCGCAACCCCGTCCACTTGATCTACATGTCCAACTAATCTATATGGTACTAATCAGTTGTTTGGGGGATGTTTTTATTCCGCAACCCCGTCCACTTGATCTACATGTCCAACTAATCTACATGGTACTAATCAGTTGTTTGGGGGATGTTTTTATTCCGCAACCCCGTCCACTTGATCTACATGTCCAACTAATCTACATGGTACTAATCAGTTGTTTGGGGGATGTTTTTATTCCGCAACCCCGTCCACTTGATCTACATGTCCAACTAATCTATATGGTACTAATCAGTTGTTTGGGGGATGTTTTTATTCCGCAACCCCGTCCACTTGATCTACATGTCCAACTAATCTATATGGTACTTATCAGTTGTTTGGGGGATGTTTTTATTCCGCAACCCCGTCCACTTGATCTACGAAGAGTCCCGAGCGAGAAACGGAAAAAAACTAGCATGTAGGAAGTAACTGAAAAACGAAACAGACTATTTTTGTAGGTTAGCAGAAAAGAAATAACGGTTATTTTGTAGCCGAAAAAAATAACGGTTATTTTTTCATAACTAACGTAACGTACCGGAAAAGTATTAAAAAGTATTAAAGTATTATGGAAAAGTAGCAATAACGCCCACCACTAAATCGAATCACGATCCCGACGAGTCCAAAAGCCCGAAACCCCCCCGAAACGGTCAAAACCGATGACGTCACTCGGATCCTAACTTCTTTCAGGTGGCCTACCCCCCTCTGGGCCATCGCCTTCTTCCATGCTATCAGATTCTTCTCCTTCCTCTTCTTAGATTACTTGGCTTCGGCCGTGGATTCCATCAACGGTGGGTAGCATGGAAGAAGAAATTCTTCCATGGGTAGGTAGGTAGCTGGGTAGGTAGGTAGCTGTAGATAATTTTCAATTGAATGTTTTACTTTTGATTAAATATTTGGTTATTCGCAATTAATTTTTTCATCATTCAACTTCTACCTACATTCTTCATTTCTTGTGGGGAAGCGCCGCTTCCTGCGCTCCCCCTGAAGCTACGCCCCTGGTAGCAAGGTTACATTAAACTAATTTGAAATCCAATGTACGCTCCCTCATTGTGGGTCTATTGGGTTGCACAGTTTTTTTGTACGGAACGAGTTGTTTGAATTCGTCAAATTATAGACCCCGTTCCGAATGTGAAGAGCGTGCTGAAAGATAAATTACTCAAATCGGCCGGCGTTCCCTACAAAAAAAAATCGGAATGTACTCAACTTCCTTTTGCAACCATTAAGGTGGTTGAGGTGCACTCGTTTGGCTACTAACTACCCCTAATTGTCCGTCTTACTACCTTCGACCTTAAACCTTAACGATCCATTTCTACCTCTTGTTCGTTCCCCAACCTTTAACACCTATTTAATCTGGTTTTCACGTTCCAGGGAAGTTAATATCTCTAATCGCGTTGGGAAGTTTTTTTCCTCCCTACGGCCGGTGAATACGCAATAGCCTAACCGCTAGGTAGCGATGAATCAAGTAATGACCTCAAAATAATTGCGTAATTATTTTTGACCTACATGAGAAGTTCAGGAATGTTGCCTTAACAAAAACTATATACCTACTTACTCAAGTCTAAAAGTACTTTTGGGTAGCGCCTGCATACCCCCACAGAGAAAAGGCGCAGATGCATCTTATACCTGAATCTTATACCGTGTTGTTCAGTCCCATTTGAGGTAGGCCTTGTTGCCACTTCACCCTCGATATGTAATAGTGTTTATTAATATGATATATTTTTAAACATATTATTATCAATCATCAGAGTTAAATGCTCACTGGCTCGCATCTCAAAAATAAAACTCTGCAAATTCTTGACACAACGGTTTATTATCTTCCTTGTGCAGATCACCCTTCTGTCTATACCAGACTGTGTTGCAAATCGGCACCATACCATATTCTCACCGTACTCATACCATTTCTTTCCTATCATACCGTACTGTACTATACTAAATCATACATACAATAATATACCATACCATAGTCATACCATGTCGTACTAAAATTTGTTTTGAACCCCTTCCCCTTGACCTAGGGTTATGAAAAGTTTCGAGGACCATTGTGGGGTTGGTCGAAACCCATGAAAAAAATTTCGTAATTTTAACTCAACGCTAACTGGGCAAAGTGCCGCGGACGGCGGACGGCGTACGGCGGACGGACGGATTTTTTTTTATTCAATTTTCTGAATCTACGTATCTTGAAACGTAAACCAACAAATTTTAAGGGGGGGGGGGGGGGGGGGGGGTTAAAATTTTTTTTTCTTTGGGCGATTCCAATGGTTCATTATCGAAGATAATAAACCAAAATGAAGTACGAGGTACGCGGTGTGGGTGTGGGAGGGGGCGCAGAGACCTAAAAGGTCTCGTCGTATGACGCACTAGTTGGCCTCCTGCCAGCCGTATTATGTCATACGCTCGTGCGTCATAGGCTCTGACGTACTTGTTGGCCTCCTGCCAGCCGTCTTACGTCATACGCTCGTGCGTCATAGGCTCTGACGTACTTGTTGGCCTCCTGCCAGCCATCTTACGTCATACGCTCGTGCGTCATAGGCTCTGACGTACTTGTTGGCCTCCTGCCAGCCATCTTACGTCATACGCTCGTGCGTCATAGGCTCTGACGTACTTGTTGGCCTCCTGCCAGCCGTCTTACGTCATACGCTCGTGCGTCATAGGCTCTGACGTACTTGTTGGCCTCCTGCCAGCCGTCTTACGTCATACGCTCGTGCGTCATAGGCTCTGACGTAATAGTTAGCCTCCAGCCAGCCGTCTTACGTCATACGCTCGTGCGTCATAGGCTCTGACGTAATGGCCCGCCGGTCGCTTGTGTTCTGACGTGATCTGAGGGAAAGGGTGAATCAAGGGAACAAATTTTTCCCGTTTCAGTTTATGTGCCAAAGCAAAGACATGAAAATGTAAAAAAAATATGTAAATAGGTACCTAAGCCCAACTGTAATGTCAATTTTCCCCTTCCCCTTGACCTAGGGTTATGAAAAGTTTCGAGGACCATTGTGGGGTTGGTCGAAACCCATAAAAAAAATTTCGTAATTTTAACTCAACGCTAACTGGCCAAAGTGGTACGGCGTACGGCGGACGGACGGATTTTTTGGTTTATTATCTTCGATAATGAACCATTGGAATCGCCCAAAGAAAAAAATTTTTTAACCCCCCCTCAAAATTTGTTGGTTTACGTTTCAAGATACGTAGATTCAGAATCGAATAAAAAAAAATCCGTCCGTCCGCCGTACGCCGTCCGTGGCACTTTGCCCAGTTAGCGTTGAGCTAAAATTACGAAATTTGGTTTCTGGATTTGGACCAGCCCCACAATGATCCTCGAAACTTTTCATAACCCTAGGTCAAGGGGAAGGGGTTCAAAACGAAATTTAAAATTTCGACGATGTCATATCTCGAAATATTCAACTGAACCGTGTAATTTTTAGTTCACTTTTGAATGACCTGAATTACGAATCTTTTAAGACCAAGTGGATTTTTGTGCGACCAGCCGTTCGTTCACAGTGAGCGCGCAAAGGTTTAGGAAAAACACTAAACTTTCGCGTCGAAAACGGGCGCTACGTGGGTCAACTCCAGACGCCCAGAATAAAACTACCTTTTTTCATCTTCCCGGTAAACTACAGTCTAGAAATTTTAACCGTGAGTGGGGGATAGACCACATTGCAATATTCACTCGGTTTCTCATCTGTAAAATTGTTTAAATAATACCTTTTTGTAATAATACAAATTAAATTTTGATGATGAGCTATTGACTTGAAATTTTAAAAATAGTTCAGAACTGGATCACAATGCAATATTCACTCGGTTTCTTGTCTGTAAAATTATTTAAATAATACCTATTTGTTTAAACAAATTAAATTTTGATGATGAGGTAGATACTTGAAATTTTAAATATAGGTCAGAAATGGATCACATTTCAATATTCACTCGGTTTGTATGACATGGTATGAGTATGGTAAGGTATATTATTGTATGTATGATTTAGTACAGTATGGTAAGATAGAAAAGAAATTCGTATGGTATGGTATGAGTACGGTGAGAATATGGTATGGTGCCGATTTGCAACACAGTCTGGTATAGACAGAAGGGTGATCTGCACAAGGAAGATAATAAACCGTTGTGTCAAGAATTTGCAGAGTTTTTTTATTCGATTTTCTGAATCTACGTATCTTGAAACGTAAACCAACAAATTTTGAGGGGGGGTTAAAAAAAAATTTTCTTTGGGCGATTCCAATGGTTCATTATCGAAGATAATAAACCAAAATAAAAACATCCCCAAAACTACAGATCACATAATATGTACGTAATATGAATCTACATTATAGATTAGTTGGATTATAGATTATTTGGACAGATTAATATTATAGATTAGTACCGGGCGCCACCACCATTTACCGGACTCCCGGGAGACTATTTCCAGAATTTCAACCAACAGCGCGCATAGCGGCGCTTCAGAAATCAGGCGGATACCGCAAAGTCTCCCGGTTTACCTGAAAATTCAATGCCGCCAAAATCTTTTACTCATTATTCCGTAAAACTCAGAATCATAATCACACGTGGTAATGTGTGTGAGAATGCAATCGGAGTAGTACTAGTCAGTGATTACCACTCGTATAATCAACGGTAAGTCAGATTTAGATTTTGAATTTGGTAGGCATTTTAATATAAAATTTACTTCGTAGAAGTGGTTACGAAATGGAGCTTCCGAATTAGCTGAGAGGCTATTTGAACTCCCAAATCAGCTATGTGGAAATTCACGATCAGCAAAGCCTAGAAAAATATCCCTAGTTTGATGTCTTTGAGTGAACCGGAAAATTGTCTTTCTCTTCAGTATTAGCTTCACTACAGATGAGGACTAAAACACGTTTCTTTGGGCTCGCTGGAGCGATGTTCTCAAGGGAAATCTAAACCGATGCGTTCGAAACGTAACAGCTCTATAAGCACCGTACATCACTGGGATTGGCATCGCGCCAAAACGCATGATTTGATTTGGATTTTGGTCCCTCTGACGAATTGAACATTAGGCGATAAGGTTAGTAGAGATGTTCACGGTTCAAATGGATTGGTTCTACTTCTGACTCAGAACGATATACGGCTTTTATGCAAGGATACAGTCGCCATTTTCCACCAAGGATTTTTGTATCAAGTATTTCACAGTCTACGATTTCATCGTGATAGTGTCGAATCGATGTTGTGAACTCCATTTACTTGACTGATAAAACTGGGATTCAATGAGACCCATCAAATTCGAAAATATTGCATACTTTAATAATGATAAAGCAAGCTCCTTCAGTTACCATATTTCTTTCTATCTTGGATCATATCGATGGTTCGATGTATGTACTTAATGATGTTTTTGTATGTGAATCGACATCGGAGCCAGTTGCCCTTCAGGCCATGAGGAATTGGAGGGTAGTTGGAAACAAGTTCTTCTTTCCAAAAGAGAATTCAAGGCCCTCCCAACGAGGCAAAAACCAATATTTGAAACCATTTTAATTCTTTGCAGAAGGTGGCTAATGGATGGGAGATTCGAAGAAGATTAAAGCACTGGCAAAGGCCCTCAGGCCAAAATCAGATTAAACTCCTGGTAACTTTCTCAGAAAAACGGGCGGCTGGAGAGTTTTCTCAGCATGGGATATGGGTATGGAATTGAAATTTCGGGCACGTTGACAGACTCTACTGTTTTCTATATAAAGTTGAATGAGTAATATTAATATTAACTTCGTGAAAAGAGAGAAGCATGCCCAGTGTTTCGCTGCGTGGAACTATTCATTGAATTCCAAAAGCAGCAGGTACCAGGCTCACATCCTAGTTGTTGAATATTTTAAAACTATGTTCAGTTTTGAATAATAAACATAGTTAGTTGAACCTAACAAAGAAATACGACAAATAAGTACCACCTACGACTAAGTAAATAACGTGCTGAATCTTGGGGCTTAAGAGTCGAAGTATAGACAAACCCAAGAGGAAAACTGACAGCCTATCGGCCTCAACAGCGTGCCATACTGCTCGTATTTTACAAGTACCTAGTTAAAATACCGTAATACTTGTAATAATGGGTGAAAATCAAAATGAGAGAAGAACTTGGAAAATAAAAAAAACTGGAAAATAATATAGAAATCTATGGAAACTAGGGCAAATGAGACGGAGTGTGGGTGAGTCGAGGAGAAAACGAACCTACTGATTAAGATTTTAAGCGTCTTCTTAACTTTATATAGAATCGTCGTTGTTAAACTCCCCGAATCCTTTCCAAAAGCAAACTTCTCCTGTCAACACTATTTCGTCGCGTTGTTTATCCGGCCCCGTACGTTCAACACCAGCCTTGATTTTGATGTCAGCTATAGCTGACATTATAATGACAACAGTGCGTGCCGGTAATGCTGAAAAGGGAATCGTAAATGCTGGTGCAATATTATCCAATTTAGTTAATTTAGTTAACATACCGCGTCGCCAATGCGCCACTTAGTCGCCAAAAGCTGCACAAAATATTTCTGAGGGTCCTTTATTGATTGATGGGTCAATCCATTAGTTGTGCCCGTTGTGGGCGACGTTCACATAACAAATTAATGAGTTTTTAGCATTAGTTTGGCCCACTTATCAAGTTTTCCCTAGATCAATCGCAATTAACACTAAACACCGATATGGTTTACTCACATTTTACTGTAAGTTTTAAGTCAATGAATATACGAGTTCCTTCTGCGTTCGAACTCGAAATTATTTTTCTTTAGTAATGGAAAGGTGCAATAGATTTTAGAACAGACTTCCAACCGGTTGGGTGTCCTTCCAGTGGCACTTGGTTAATGGTGGGAGGGGGCGAGAGGAAATTCCATGTCTAGAGAGAGACAACCGGGTGAATGCATAACGAGCCCAAACTTGGCTTCAAGTGTATAGTTTCAAACACGCACCTTTTCTCGGGCCCGTCCCCTCATCCCGTGCGTCCTTTTGTTACCCACAGACCGAAAGTTACACGGAGTTACGAAGGGTTTTGCTTTCGTCCCACACACGAGAAGGGAATCCTGGTATGAAAATCGCTACAACTTGAACGCACGTCTACCTTCCTCCCTCTTCCGACCTACTCATAACTTTATTGCGGTCCCACCAAATTAATTCTTCCGTTCCTGTGCGAATTCCGCGAGAGGTAAACGTTTATACAGGGCGCAAATTTCTGGATGAGACGAAGGAACTACGGACCTCAGTCGGCTCAATATAACATCTCTCGTAGTGGGTTGACAGAGTTGATGCAGTCAATAGTACAGAAACTTGCCACTAAAGCGAAGAAACTCCTTATAAAATGAGAGTAACTTTCTTGAGCCATGCACTGAGTACAAAAGCGGTATTACTCCCAGAGAACGAAAAAAAATTTGTTTTGGTAAGGAGGTTTGGCGAAACAGATAGATATAGGGGAGGATGAGATAGGACCATGAGAAGAAGACATGGTAAGACAGGGGAAATACCAACAAGATCATAATAACAAGGTTGCCTAAGATGACGGAGAAGGGGCAGTCAATTACATACTTAATTTTTCGGATCTAAACTCCTCACTTAATTTCAATTTCACCTGTGGTAAGACAGGTATGTAAGATATCCCACAAATAGAGATTATTCTGGTCCAGAAGGTTGTTAATATAGATCCCAACTAGCATCGTAAATAATGTCATCCCTTCGAGTTTTAAGCTGCTTTGTAAGTCGAGTGACTTTTTTCTCAGGTCGATTGGTATGGTATTTTAGTATTCAGTATATTTATAAGTACATTAATGTCGTAGTAATACTTTCATTCGATTTAGTGATTAACAAGAAGACAGTTGTGAGCATTGGTTTACTCAACTCGCAGTGTCCTACCAAAGCCAACTTTCAAAGTGAGCGGATGTCACGTAAGTGGTGGCATCTGGGCTCTGGAGAATTCCCCGCGGAAATATCCCTTGGTAGGTCAAACATAGAAGATATAGGCGACCAGCCTTTTCGCAATCCGTGCGGATTGAATTTCCGTTGAGTGTTGGGCACGTGTGTGAAGTACGTAGAGTTGGAGAAGAAGGTTTTTTGTACGAGTCAGACGAGCTGTACTGTCTGTTCGTTATTCTTCCCCCAGTAGACCTGGTTCTCGGCTGATACAACAAACATGGGTCGTTTCTTTGTATAGCTCCTTTCCTTCTTTTCAACGTGCATTCCGGCAGTGCTCATTAACATCATCACCGACACCTTGAAGTAATTACTCGCAAACCGACTTCTCAAAGGACGGAGGAGCTAAAGGTGGTTTCCTCCTTTCATCAACCTTTCACATCATTTTCTTGAAGATTTATCTTCCAGACATTGGTTGATGAATGCGGGACCACGCTCGATCCATCTAACGCCCTCCCGAGACAGCCATCAAGACTTTGTTTGTATTTCGTGCGCCTGGCGCGGTTTCTATCATAACATGTGCCATCTATGTCAACTTCTCAAGAACCATAATTCTTCTCCGTAGTTATCCCAGCCCTATATATTTTCAGACTCCTGAATGTCAATATGAAGTTGCTAAAATATTAGGTTAATTCCTATTAATTAATACATAATAATATTATGTACATTTTATATGTATTATATTATGTATACATATGTAGGTACATATCAATACATATTATGTATTCATCGTGTATCCTTATCTGTATAATACCTATGTATCATAATCCATGATATGGATTATGATATTGGACTTTGAAAAATATATGTAAAGATTTTCCAAGAGCCAATCATAAATGTTCACTAGTAGTTCTAGTAGTAAAAAAAAGTGTCTCTTCCGCCTAAAGACGAATATTTACTCACCTTGATATTAATCTGTTGCTGATCCGACCATTCAACGTGATTTGGAATGATGAATGATTATGTGTTGGGGACTAATGGAAAGCCTATAATCTTGAGAGGGAGAACTCCACACTGAAATAAGTCGCGACCTCAGGAGCACAACGTCATGGGCAAATTAACTATGAAACTGGCGAAGAGGAATGAGAAACCGAAACGAAAAGGGATCGTAAAAGGGAAAATAAAAGTAGAAATAATAATAAAACCCGTCAGAAGAACGTAATGCAAGAAACATATGGCATGTAAGAAGATACCAGGAAACAAAACAAAACTAAACCGATCAACTAAAGCATTGGGGCCTCTTATAAGATAAATCAAGGAAATAGAGCAACAAACTGTCTCTAGAACTATTCAAGAACTAACGGCTGATCATGCCATAGATTACTGTCTGTATAAAGCAGCAAAAGGTACCTGCGAGGAGACCAATAATAATTTTCCGACCCATTAGAATGGATGGTGGTCCTTGGGGTAGAGGTGCAAAAAAAAAAAAAAAAAGGCGGAAATATTTTCAAAACATCTCGCTCAAACTTTCTCCCCACCACAACAGCATATGAGGGATGAGGGAAGCAGTCTCTGACGAGCGCATCCCACATTATGTAGTTTTGCAATTACGAATGCTAGGTAGTACGATATTCTAAGGGATCTTGGCGTGGGGAGCGCCACTGATGCCATGAAGAAGTATGTCAAGAAGTAAGAACACAGGCTCCTACCTAGTTCAAACAAATCCTGAAGAAATACAGCTTCTTGACAACTCCCAATAAACTAGATGACCTGGACCTTGGGTATTGATGGCTGGGCGTGCAATATCAGTATGTAAATATACGTAAAACAAGTTACTAGACTAATTGTTGTGTTAAAACGATAGAGAAAAAATTCTAGCAAGACCCTTGAAAATATTTTGATGAGGCGACTTGCACAGGACCACGCAAAGTTTAACGCTTTTGTCTTTACAGTTATTATTGACTAGCAAACACAACAGTTTGTGTACTGTAGGCTTTCATTCAATTTCAGTCGCGATTCGGTTATCCTCGATTCATCTATTATATTATAATATTGCTACAGCTGGTATTAGAATCTTGACTCAATCGAGTTCACTTATGAGACAAATGAATTCGCAAGTGAACCTCAAAGTGGGTGATTCCCAAAGCCACCAAATCCCGACAGAGGGGAAATGCTCAAATACTTGCCCGAATATCCGTTTAACCAAGAGATTCTACCTATCAACCTCTTCCAATTGGAGCCATTGCGGATATGTCAACACGCAGGTGCCTGGCCAATATTTGTCGTCCTTCACAGGGATACGCCCCGATCGGTTGAAAAGCTCGTTAAACGGGAAAACCGCCGGAGGTAACCCGGTGGGAAAATCTCTCGATAAAAAAGGATCCCCACACTCGCCAAACCTTCTCGCTATTTATGGAAAGATCTGTCGGTAGACGGATTTTTGGGATTCCATGTTTTTGTACAATAAGGCAATTACAGGTGGAGGAAGATTACCCTGAAGTGTTGTGCCATCAAAAGTGAGCCAATTATATATTATATTATACCAGTTAAATATATCCTCTCTCTTGGACCAGCTTTACCTCACTGCAATATTTGGAGTTGATCCCAAAACAATTATAAAATCAATTGAAATATGTCCGTAATGATAAGTATCCGGGTGGGAAAGATGAAGCTTAGAAATTCGCCTGACGTGTTCACAAGCTGATTTTATGTAGCAGGAACCCTTTGATCTCACCGAATCTACCTGATTGTCTATTGACTCTCCAGCACATCGCTGAAATTTAGAAACTGCCACTGCGCGAGGTAATGGAGAGCTTCAAATTGAAAAATTAAAAAGGAATGTTTCATTTCACGATGTTGATAAAAATTAGGAGTTCTCCAGCAATAGTCACATTTTTTGCTTCACCTCAAAAATCCGGATGTGTGTGGAGGATATGAATTTGACAATGTCATGAGGTTTACCTGTACCTACTATTATTGTTCGTAAGAGGTCTGAGATTTTCGCCCAACGTTTTGTTTTTATTGTACCGACACATTATAAATACACGAAGCCTTGGACATCAATCGGCATTCTCTATCTGTAGTGATGTGGTAAGAATAGCCGATTAAACTTTTTACTACAGGAGGAAGTTCGGGGAGAGGGGGCAGTAAATCCAATCTTCTTCGACGAGAGAAGTTTGCAGGCCGAGTTCACTCGCTAGCTCGAGCTTCTATCAACTTCGACCGAAACAAGTTTCCATGTTTGATCTATGCTCCATCTACGAAGAAGGTGCCGCCTCTCCTCTTCCACAACTCCTCCCGGTGATTTATGTTAAGACGACTGGCTCTGAACTACATTATTAATTCCAGAGATGGATCGAGCCACCGCTAGCCTTGAGCCCTAATGGCAACTATGAAAAGAAAAAAGAAAAGGGACACTTTTTTATATTTTTCTTCCTTCCCGCAAACTTTTTACTTCTATCTACATTTTTAAACTGCTCCACTTTTATTCAGTAAACGGATACTTCTTTGTCATTCTCCTGTAGCGTTTGGTAGAAAGATCAACAGTTCAAGTTTCTTAGGTTGCCAAAGTTTACTAGTTAGAAAAGAACAAATGGAATTCATGACATGCATTTAAAGGTAAAATTAGAGTGCCTTTGAGATCTCGATGAAACGTTATGCAAAATTATTCGAGACGGTATGCCAACATAGGTATTATACTAAATTGTACCTTGAAGGTTGGATGTATCTAAAAAAATGGTGGAGATCACGGCCGTTCGTCTTTATGATTCAAAAGATCAACACCTATTTTCACCACATGGTGACAGGGGTTAAAATTTTATTTATGCCATTCACTGCGATTCTTTCCTTGAATGAATCCCGTAATGATGGCGTGACATTGAATTTGGTGAATATTATCAACCAAAATCGATATTGGAGTAAGTGCCAAGGTGGAAATAAAAATGCCTACCTACCCTTAATAATTGGTTATAAATGGCGATAACAAAATTTATGACTTTTCTCGTATTACACTCGCATTTTATGAATGTTCCAATAAAATACATTCCAATAAAATAGTCATTCAATCGCACTACTCGTGTAACTGCACTTCTAATAATTTGTTGGTGTTGTCCAACTTTCTTTCCGGTGCTCCGCAGTAGACCTGATCACCAATTTCAAAAAACAAACGAGGTTGTTCACATGCTCCCCTTTTTCATTTATCGAGCCGTTGCTTTCAGGTATCTTCCCTATTTTCACTATAATCTGACTGAAGCTGTATACCTGTAGCATTATACTGCAAACCCTGGTGTTCTACCTTAAAAGGGTAAAAGCATTTCCCTTAACCTCAAGTTTACTTACAAGGGTCTGATGCAGATAAGCTCATTTCAAATTCCAAAACCTGCTGAAGTTGAAAGTTTATTATTACAAAATCACCAAGATTACCTCCGCCTAATTTTCCTTGGCGATTTCATCATAGCGCCCGTGCTGTTCCGGTAATAATAACATTTTTGTCATAGCCTCCTTCTATAATCTTCGCAAACACCTGCTCTGTGAGGTAAATTTTCATAACAAGCTCGCTAAGCCCGCGAGTATCCCTGGTATAAATATTTCCTCTTTACTCCATCAACCGCCGAACATTTTTGAAATGTGTCTTGACCTACCAGACGAGACTTTTCAGTTCACTTAACGAAGTATTTGTCTTGCTATTGTTTCAAGGAAAACCTAAAAACCGGGAAGAGAAGGGTTTCAACTTCACTTAATTAACATCATTAGGTCGAGAGAGCGAGACCCTTCGGGATTTTTCAACTAGTTTCACTCGCAGCTGCCGCCATCAAATAGTTTTCTGACTTTAAGGCACTTCATAAGCGCTTTTATCATGGCCATAACCAAGAATAAATTTTGCGAATCATTTAAGTAAAATGTGGGTGCACTTCGAGCATAACTTACACCACGTCTGGTGTAGACTTCAGTTCTCTCTGTGTTCATGTTGAACAGTACACTAAATTTAATAGTAATTAGTTTCTACTATTAATCTCGTTGCCATCATGATTCACTTCTGGACTTTACTCTGTTGGAATTTAATTTGAACGGAGGACGATCATAAATAATTCAAGTGACGTAGTAAAAGGTCCTTAGCAGAGTTATACGTTATGAAAAGGCGACATGAGTTAGTTTGCTTTCTGACGTGGTAGAATAGGAGTATACAGACATGTTTTTGGGAGATTCCACCCAATATTCTAAACATTCTCAACGTAAACCATTGGTGTCTAGTTGACAATGCTTTAATTTCTCCTAACCTAATTAATTATCCCCAAACCACCCATATTTTTATTATTTCTTTTATTTAAAGATGTTTTTGGCAGGAACAAGAAATAGAGCATTGAGCATTAACATATTATGTACCTAACTGTGTAAAGCGCTACCGTTATCTTTCATCTAGCCTGAGGACCTTTACTCCTCCTCGCTCCGTAAGGAACACATAGTTCTAACACCTGTGAATCACTTTGTGCAGTGAGGCACAGTTGCACAGTTATTTTGTCGTAGGATCACTCAGCGAAGACTCGTGGTTTGAACGCAGGCCCCACAGAAAATACCTAGCGACTTTTTTAAAACGTCGTCTGAATCAAGTGGTAACGTGATAAGTAAGAATGACACCTTTAGTTTATGACTTGTTCAATGGGCGTAAAATAGCGAGAAATGGTGCTCAATTGCAATAATATTATTGCAATAATATCTATACAGACATTGGACAAAATTTATCCATTTATTGCTAGTTCTGTTAATGGAGAACTATTCATACATGTCATGTATGAACCAATTAAGGCCTTGAAACCTCATAAGAAAATGTATTGAAGTAAACGCCATCTCAGGACCTTACGGCCAATACAAAGTTGTATAAGTTGTCAACGAGGTAACTCGTTATGAGTACGAGTCCTCCACTTCCAACGACACGTCAAGAAAAGGTGTAAGTGGCCTATTCATTCTCCGCAACCCTCGTACTAAACTCCAAGGTGACGTTTGAATGACTGATTGTTACGGACTAGTTGACACCCAATAACCAACTTTGACTGGTGAGTGAGTGACGGATACGCGTTGCTCCTGCAGCTCCCAATCTTGCACTTGTCTGTGATTGTTTTCTTTTGTTTCTCCCAACTCCGGATTTCACCTCGCGTTGACTCGTGGATCTTGGAAGAATACCGAGAAAAAGGTTCCAAAAACCCTTATTGAAACAAAGGTTCCGGTGGTTGCCAAGGTGAAAACTTGTCAACCGTTTCATCCTTGAAGAAAGTGGCACTCGTCTGAAACTTTTTATTCGTTTCTGGTTGCGACCGGAGATTGGAAAGAGGTCTGAGCGCGGAAGCCACTGTTCAACTCTACTGAACTTTACTAGACGTTACTTTTTACCCCACAACCGCTCTTTATGAAAATAGGTCGGAACTAAATGGGAAATATATCCAGTATGGGAAAATCCCTCACTCTAGTATTCGGTAGGTAATATTGTCTAAGGATCGATTGCTACTGTAGCAGACCTCAGTGTTGTCAGTCAATTCATGAGTCTATCCTATTCTACTTAGGAAAGTCCTTTCACTCATAACTCCCTCTCAATCAACGATCAGGCATTGCCACGGTCGCTATTAACATTTTCGTCCTAGATGGACCCGAAAAACGGGGGAATCCAATCACAAATCCTCCGCTCATCCATTGAGGCTCCAGATCGGCTCTCACCTCGAATAGAAACCAGTCCGATTTCAATTTATTTGATCCCATCTCGCTGCCCTGTCAATTCCACCCTTTTGTTTATCGTGAATAATGCATTCAAGGTTGGTCAGTGGATAGTTGATTGGTGGGAGGGTGGTTGTATTTCGGAGTGCCTGATTATACGGGAAGAACAGATATTTTGCTTGGGAATCAGGAGTCTTTGCTGCATTGAATTGACAACCGGCAATGTTGATTGATATCGTTTCTTTTCCATTTCTCCAAGATTTCAATTTCCGCCATCTTGAACATATCCTATCACCGCGACATATTTTTTGGTACACGAATGGCTCAGTGATGTACCTACTCATTAAATTTTCACAGGACATCAAGTGCCTACCTACAGGAGAGCTAATGATATCCATATAATCTCAGGAGAAAATCCCCATGTTTCGTAGCAACTTGGTTTGAATGAGCTATATTTTCCCATCCCTCTGTGCTAATAAAATGTTCTAGAACATCTCCTACCCAGACAGGATTTGCACGCCAACAGTCGAAATTCAACGTGAACTTTGAAAAGGCGAAAACCGTCGTATAGTGCCCTGGTTTGGTCGTACATGCGGATTAATCGTGGAAATCCTTGAACATGGATTGTTTTTGCTCAATTGATTTCTGAACTTTTGTTGGGACAAATCACATAAGATGTGAAGATTCAGGAAATCCAGGAAACCCTAAGCCCGAAGGAAAATTGACCGCGAAACAGCTTCTTACGGCTTACGCTACTTCTCTCCGGAGACTTGTCGTTAGCCGGGGATTTCTCTTGGCAAAGGGGCTATAGGGTGTTGTAGGAAGGGCTGTAGGCTCAGCACTATAATTGAGATCCATCCTTTCGGGGGTCACAGCTGTCCTATTCCCATGTATTCCGTCTAAATACGGGTGCACGGCGAGGACGTATACAACAGTAGATCTATACGCTGACGAGACGAGCTGTACCTCACACGTTATCCCTTTCTAACCTTATTTAGAAAACAAACGTCCAAACGTTTATATACTATATAAACGTTTGGACGTTTGTTTTCTAAAATAATTCAAGCACTTTTTATATTATATTATAATATAAAAAGTGCTTGAATTATTCATAAAAATCAACGTGACCGTTGTTCATCACTTAAGCCGGTCGTTGGGCAATCGTCTTAAAGGTGTTTATAAGATGTTTCTATAATAGGTAACTATTTAATAGTCTTCTAAAATTGAAAAAAATGTACTTCCACTAGACACCAAGTACCTACCACAAGATTATTCAGATTTTTAAAGGGGAGACCCGCAGGTTCGTGTTTACAACAGCCTTGCGTCATGAGGAAAATATAAATAATTGCGTAAATTTAAGTAATTAATTAATTAAATTGATTCAGCTTGTACTTGGAATGCAAATATACCTAATGAAATTCATTCTTAATTCGATTCTCAGACCGGACGTTCCGAGTTCAGATGTAATACAGAAACTTTGACCTGAAATAATTTCATTAGGTATTTATTGTATTTGTCCAAAAATGCATAACTGTTTTGAAATGCTGAATTGAATTTGAAAGGCACATCATTCGTTGGATTAATCGACCTCGGATCGTTTCTTGTGGCTCCCTCTACCAATTAATGCGTTCAATTCGACTTGTTGTTCCGTGGTGAGCTTGTCCAATTCAGTTGGCTACTGCCGTGTTTAGAACAATTTCCCCTATTGAACAATTTCCCTATTGAAACGTGTTTCAGTGAGTTCGAAGTAATTAACGTAAGCCACCCAACCAGGGGCTCTAGACCTAATTTTCAACACTGATGACACCTCTGATTACGTCCCGAGATTATGTTGCGAATTTCACTCAGCCGACCGAATCTCTAATTTCAATGGACCATTTTACTTGTTTTCGGGGACCGAAAAGCCTCCTACTGTTATAAAAATATAAAATTTATATTTAATATGCCCTACCTAACGCTGGAAGAGTAAAAAATCCACAAATGGCTATAAGAGCGAATTTTCGAAGAAATGACTGGTTTTATGTTAAATGTCCACATTTCACTGGTTTTTATAACAAAATTTTTGTTTCCATTTTTTGTAACATCTCAATTTATAGATTTTTCAACGCTGAACACGATGGTGAAGTCAGAATTACGATATCTCACACCGTTATCAGATTAGAGCAGATGAACCTTGAAGAACAGATGAATCTCAAGTAACAACCACGTTTCTTCACTGACTATCGCAGTATACGAGTATACAGTTATACTCCATATACGAGTATAATATATATATATATATATATAATCATATATATGTATTGTATATGTATATATGAATTCACTGCCAAAAGACACAGAAAAATCATAATATGATATGTATACCTAATATTAAAATGTACATATTATGTATATATATAATATATATATGTTGAAGCGAAATTTGCTGCTGTTTTTATCGAGGTTCGGTCAGGTTTAAATTAAATTCATTTTTCCTACGTTTCGACGATTTATTTCGTCCTTTTCAAGGAATTTTCAAGGAATGTACATATAATATATATACATATGATTTTTTTTGTGTCTTTTGACAGTGAATTCTGGAGGCCTGGAACGGATTTTGGTATGAAACTTTTCATACGTCCATCAAACTATAAACTGCCAAAGATTGCCAATTATTGAGTTTAAATTATTGCTAAAGTTGTCGTAATTTGCATTCTCTTATATCGAGAAATTCCTGGTTAATTCGTGAATCCGAGTAAAAGTTTTTTCTCCTCAAACTACGAACTATTTCAATCTTATTTGAATGGATATAAGGGGAAGTTCAAGCTAGAGACGTCGGCGGACTTTGAAAGAAAGAACTCGAGATGAACGCTGGGCAAAGCTGAAAACTTCACAATCAGTAAATAGGTTTTCAGTTAATAAGAAACGTCAGCTTGATTAAACGGCTTTTAAAATTGTAAAGTAGATAGTTTATTTTCAATGTATACGTAAACATTGACGTAGTTGTGAAGTCAGTAAGAGAAGTTTTGACTTGGTACGAGGGTTATGAAAACATGATTTACATACGAACTTCGCTTTAAGAGATTTTCCGGGAATGTATGGGTGTATGATGACTTAGAATCATTTTGGCCACAAGAAATAATATGAAAAATGTGGGTATCTACCTACTTAATGGTAAGGTTCAGTAAGTTGGTAACTAGCTAACTTATATTAGGTATAACCTCATAGGTATTGCGGACGTGGTGTTATTTTTGGTAGAATGAATATTCCCCCACATAACCTCAACTGTTCAACAAATGTTTTTAGATTATACTCGAACATTTCTCGGGATTAAAATATTCAGGAAAACAAAGGGTCTTTTTTGTTGAAATGAAAAACTCGTTTACAAAATATAATTGCTAATTCTTCCGTTGCCTCGAAAGAGTTAGTCATCGTAAGGGAAAGGTCGGACTACAAAGGTAATCCGTCTGGCACTAGCACAAGGTAAAACGGCAAATGCGGTTCCCATAGTAGAGTACAAGAATAATTTGTGTTTGTCCGAACCTTGAAAAACGCTCCTGCTCCCTCCTCTTCGAAGATTTATCGTCCTATAAATTCCCTCCTTTCGCGACACGGAAGCGGCCGGTTTAAGAAGGCTACACCGTCATTAACAGGCTCTACTTTCTTTCCACACCCCTTTCGCACCTGGCTGATACTTGAATATTATTCCGAAAAGGATTAACGAAATAAGCGAAATGTTTCTACGTATACCTTTGAGGGTTCAACTGTATGAAGATAGTAATTGCAGAAAGAAATCAATATCTAACAAAAACTCGAAATATTATTTAGGTATACATTGAGACACAATTACACTTCAACATCTTCTTCTTATGTTATTTAGAGAAGGTTTTGTGAATTTATTTTGAAATGTATTTACATGTTAATTTTATTCAACTTTAGATAAGTAGTACGATGGTACGAGTAATTTGGGGGGGGGGGGGGGGAGGGGCTATAGGAATTTAAAATTTTTACAATTTCTCTTGTCCCTGATTGCTGATTGATGTCACATAACATGACAATATGCTAGCAAAATTGTTCTGAATCCACTTTTATGAGTAAACTTCTTCCACAGTGTTTTGGGTCTACATACTTTTTATATCGGTTGAAAAGCCATCGATGGCATCTATAATATAATTTCAATGGGTTTTAGGGTCTCATTTAGAGCATATCGTGGGTTAAGATCGATAAGATTCAGATTCAGATAGAAAATAGATTCCATCAACTATTAGCGCTTTATCTCATGCTAAACTAAACTCGAACTCCAACTTCCAATGCAGGCATCCCAAATATATCACCTATTCGGAAGCTTCCTATTTATAAATCACCTGAGAAACCCCATTCCCTTCAATGAAGAACCAAATAGAAGGGGAAGAGAGAAAAAAAAAACATAGGATGCTCTCCAAGTATTCTTCAAGCTTTTTACGAAGATGAACCGCTAGAAATAGATAATCGCTAGAAACTCTCAACTGATAGGAAACTCTTTGGCGGATATCGATGAATTATTCAGTGCAGTATAATGTAAAACAAAGGTCTTGTGGGAAAACTTTTCGCAATAAAAACGGCCCTTTATATCCCGCTGAGAAGGGAGCTAGTTCGATCCACACTGAACATGAACATCAGAGGAGAAGTTGTGGAGGGAGGAATAGGAGGTTACGTAGCTTAAACTTGGAAACCTCCAACATCACCTTGACTGGTCTACGATGTAAATGTCCAATATCCCTCCAAAGGGATATCTACCAACCCAATCAATTCAATCCTGTGTCCTAGAAACGTCTGTGTTCCGTTGAATCACGGAAATCAATACGTGACAACACCGATTGTCACTATTTACGGAATTTGCGAGGTATAATTACGATCCTGAGGGGAATTAGGACAATGGAGAACAGATTTGCTTCGGGATTGAATTCAGCACCCTTCGAAACCTCAATTTCCAACTCGTAATCCAAGTAGTTTAGAGAGGAAATGATGGAATGGTTGAACGAATACTTGAGTATTTTCGTAGCGAAGTGGCAAATGGCTTATCGTAATCGGATTGTGAGTACGGTAGTGGCCGAGTAGAAAACTCCATAGTGTAAATATGGTTCAAGTTATTAGTGGTAGAGTGTTCTACCCAGGTAATTCGCTTTGAAAATAATTTCAAGAAATACCTGTACTCGATAGTTTGTGCTGTGAGGGTTTATCTGTTCATAACTCTGAACTGTAAAAAGGTCATAAGAGTAGCATTATAAGAGTATGAATGACGAAGGATTGAACTGGTCGATAATCACAGCAAACAGCGGCGATGTCTCCGAAGTATCATGAACAGTTGAGTGATCTGTTGCGATTAACAGAGGGAACTCTAACAATTCTCCCTCGAAAGACAATCCTAAATAGGTACCTACCTACTATTTTGAGGTCTTAATTGGGTCGAATTCGTAATTTTTATGATTTACAACATATTATGGTAACTCAGGAAAAAAATGTACGAAGCGTCCTTCAGGAAAAACGTTTACGGTGTTTAAAGTTTTCAATGGGTTTTCAAATTTGAATAACCATAGTGATTTTTCGAATAGAGAATAAAAGGTAGATTGAATTTAGACGGGTTGACAGGAATTGCGTTTTACAGTCATCGCTGAGACAAACTGTAATGGTTTTCTTCGTAGGAAAAATCTCCAAGTTTTATAATATTATTATACAACCTTATTAAGGTTATTGGTTGTAACGTTGTATTGGTCAAGTCTTACCGTTTATATTTTTATTAGATTTCTCTGATTAGAGTGAACGCCACAATTATAATGGGGAAAAGCAGTAGGTATTTTTTATTCAACGACGAAAATCAGCAGCAAACATAACAGTCACTGATTTATGGTACATTTATCTAAACCACTACAAAGGATAAAATAGTTGTTCACTTGAAGTCATACAAATGAATGTGCCTATCTCGTACAAACGGAAAATCTTCTTTTGAACCTACTAGTGAAAAAATTAAGTGGAAATTGCCTATTTTATATCATTGAAACTTCACCTACGTTTTTCTAAAAATTAAGTTTCTCGTTCTACGGCTCGTTCTTGTTTTAATTTGGAAGGCGGTATTGCTTCTTCTATGGCGTTGAATTCAAAGCGTCATTCGATCAACTTCAACTGATTGGACTACAATTTCTTCAAGATAGTTCAAAGTAGGAAAGAGAACTTAACCAAAGATCGAAGTGCCGTTGATGAAACATTGAACTACTAAACCCACTCCATCCCCTCTTTTCTTTTAAGTTCAAGAGCCATCCCAACCCTTTGTGATCGAGGTTATGGGGATTCGCCGAACTTAGGAGTTTTAATCCACCGCAGCTCCGCCTCCAAAAGCAATCAAGAAGTTATTAGGCGACCTCCAACCATCTCAACTTAATGGTACTACTAATTCTTGGTTCCATGATATACTGGTGGAATGGGTGAAAACTGTAGCCATTGCCAAAACTCAAGCACCTCACGCATAAATTAAATTTTTCGCCTCTAGAATCTCCTTATTTTTTAATATTCCTCTTAAATGCGGAACAAAGCTGTAGTCCAATGGGTCACTTATATGATATCGTGCTAGGAAACCCCAAACA
This sequence comes from Stenodema calcarata, assembly GCA_963920205.1. Classification (NCBI taxonomy): domain Eukaryota; kingdom Metazoa; phylum Arthropoda; class Insecta; order Hemiptera; family Miridae; genus Stenodema; species Stenodema calcarata. Next base: position 13,615,261 of record OY986053.1, on the reverse strand, counting down.
AATACGTTCTAACTATACACATCCGTACTTCAGCATTGATATAATATAACGTCGGCGTTCACTTTATCAATACAGAAAGACCTTTCATGAATGAATGAATTAATATATTATATTAAATTCAACCTTCATCCACAATGGAAATATTATATATAAATCACACAATCAAAATTCCTATTAAAAGCTCCCTATTCAGGGTGGGTGGCAGGCATGCAGTTTGCAAATAAACGTCAAGCTCACCATGAAATAAGTTCATATAAATCGTGGACTTCCCTCAGATTCTTCGTTGAAATATATTTAGTACCTTCACACTAGTATTCGAGAAAAAAAAGGAATTCTATTTGGTTGGTAATTTAAATCTAGCTCAGTTGATATTTTTAATGGTAGACAAATAAGTTTCGTTTAGGTTTTTTCAAAAGTGATGAAACGTCAACCACACGGTTTCATCACGGATGCTTAGTTGTGCTAAAGAATTTAGTGAGGACATGCTTTCTGGACGTATGATAACGTTGCAGTATTAGTTACAGTTAAACACAAAGTTATGAACATTATTCAGAATTCTCTCAAACTATTTTTTTGGATTAATTATTTTAATAACTAGCTGTTGGTCCGGTCGCTGACGGGCAGAACTCGGGGTGTACCTCTGCTACCTGCCCCGGAGGGCAGAACTCGGGATGGATCCATCTGCCACTCTTACCTGTCGCTTTACGGAATATACTTCGTACATGTCTCTTTACAAATCCTTATTATCTTAAATACCAAAACTAATATTCATCTGTCTCATGGAAGGAAGAATTTAAGATTTTTATATTTCGGCTTCCCTTTATACCCCCATGGATCCCCTCCCCTATGCCTTGCATCCGGAAGTGAACCCCCCTATGTCCTTCCCCAGTCACAGAAACATTTAAATACGGGAGGAGGGTTCGATCCATTGAGCCGTTTACGAGAATTTAAAATTTTTATATTTCGGCTTCCCGATAAACCCCCACCTCTATGCATCGGATCTGGGAGTGAACCCTCCTATGTCCTTCCCCGATAACGGAAACATCTCAATACGGGAAATGGGTTCGATGCGTGATTGAACGACAGACAAACAGACAGACTCCAAATTCAAAATTGGCATGGTTCGACTCCATTTCACGCGAAACGAATAACTGTAGTGAAATTTTTCGAAAATACCCAAGGAACACGAAAATTGTCTCTAAATTTAGTTATGTACTTAGATGAAACTTTGTTGACCACATTTTTGTTAACCTCTCCTCAAAATAATATTTTAAGATCACCGAATAATATATTGGTATTTGTTTCATGATAAAACTCGAGAAAAAGGGTAGTCGGTGATCTGAAGTTCGTTGTTCGCACTTTCTCTCCGAATCTGTTCGGCGTAAATGAGCGTTCGGGAGTCATGAGAGATACAGGGGGATATTGCATAATTATATTGATCTGTACAGTGTCTTATCTATACCTACCTAAAATACCATTGTATACCATCGTATATCGATATGTATTGATCCTTATCTCGTACACGTACCGTAAATATTGATCTGTACCTACAGCACCATATCCATACCTACCATACCATTATATACCATTGTATATTGTTATGTACTGATCCTTATCTCGTATACGTACCATATTTTATAGTACGTAAACGAGATATGGATCAGTACATTTCAATATTGATCCGTACAGAAAATTATAAATCGTACGGTTTAGGTTGCAGCTGTGTCTTTTCAGGATCACAAACCATCCCCGGTCAGATTCATTTATATCAGACAGGTGCCAAAAAAAAAAAGCTCGGGAAATGAAAACAAAGAATGCCAAGTTTGTATCGCATCGGGCCGCGAAGGTTGTTTTAATATTTTGCACTCCATTACCCATGGGGCTCGAAACTTAATTTCAAGTTGGCTCCATCCTGACGTATTCATAAAGTTTTCACCCAGTATCCTATGGAAACTAAGGCCCAGTGGCCCCTCATTCGAAGTGGAATCTGATCAAACTGGGAAGTAGATGATTTAACGACTGCATGTTTGTCTTCAACGGTCAACACTGTACGGTTAGTTATATATATATAATACTAGGTTCTGTAATCCAGTTAGTTGAAATAAAATCGGTCAATATACTTTAACTACCATCTGTTACATGGTACTTATCGGTAGAAAGGATTCGTAAAACATAGTATGTCAGACGAATCCTTACTACCGATAGGTGCGTATTACGTGAGAAACCGTACGAATTGAATAACTTTCGACTTCGCGGTCTTTACAGACATTTACCTAGTCATTTAATATCATCGAGGCGTTCATGAATATTCATACTTCTAACTTGTCCTTCTCACAATGTAATTTCATCGAAACAATCCACCTAGAAAAATATGAAGGAGCATTTTCTACTAAAAGAAGGTAACTACCGAGTCTCATCTGATCCCTGAATGAGGAAATCAAATATTAAATAGTTCAGTCTTTTCAAATGAGTTTGTTAGTTTGAAGTGACATCAACTTATTATCTCTTACCGTCTTTAGCAATTGATATTTCTCTCTTCTCTCGCAACATTCAACATTCTCACAACTATGCATCGCATTGTTTCCGTCTCAAAGCCCATGTATTTTGCAGATACATTTTTGAACTTCTCAAACATACATAATCTTAACGCTAAAAATAAGGATTTGAATTTCTACTCGCCATTTCTTCGAACCACAGTTTTATTATGCAAAAGCATTCTTCATCTTAATTTCCTGCCTTCAGCACTAAAACAGATAAATAACTGCAATTCCTTTAAGACTAATCTGAAAAGTGAGTTTCTCTCGCGATATTAGCACTGTGAGCACAACATGTTTTTCTTTTCTGTATTACAGCACCTTGAAGCACAAGTTATTTTGCAGCTTTTGTTTTCCTATAATTTACAATTGTATGCAGACGTATCTTTCGTTTTTATTAACATGGAACATGTTTTAGCCTTCACCTAACTGGCTGAAACCGTCCGCCGGTCCGTTACGATAATCTATTTCTATGGTAATTTCTATGCTATTCACACTATGAAGCTGTAATTTGGTATGCAGCCTTCTTAGGACTTTAACTGGAGGCTGCCTAGGCTCCGCGGAACATCTGAGTGGCTCCTAAAGCCAACTTCTATGTTATTCTCTCTATGAAGCTGTAATTTGGCATACATGCTTCATATATAGGCTCTTTATGACTTTCATTTTAAGCAGAATAGGTCCAGGATCAGCTTAATGGCTCCTACAGTTAGTTTCTCCGAAATTCACTCTATGAAGCTCTAATTTGGCATGTAGCCTCCTGAGGACTTACAATTTAAGCAGCAGCCTTTTTAGGACTTTAACTTGAGGCTGCCAAGTCGCCTGATCAGCTGATTGGCTAAAACATGTTCCATGCTAATAGAAATTTAGCAGGAACGCTCAAAACGAAAGGGGAATGGGTGGTCCAGGGGGGGGGGGGGGGTAGCCCCCCTTGGCAAAGCCAAAGAGCCGAGTTTCTTTCCATTTCTGCTTAGGTGTCCTGCGAGGCATCCTGAGAGACCAAATCTTGCCAGATTTGTAAATAAAACGATAATCATTCATTCGTATTACGAGTATGTTTCTTTTTTTCGTTAGTTGTAAGAATGGAAGAGCCAAATCTTGCGATATCGGTAAATAAAACGTCACCTATTAATTTATTCTCGTTTCACTCTCATTCATCTTTCATCGTTATCATACCTATAACACTGAAGAACAATAGATTCTGATATCACTGAATAGAATTCTGATATCACTGAATTTATATTTCATAGCGATATACCCTATATGGAATATCGCTATGAAATATAAATATCACTTACATTTTCAATGACGCAGACGAGGCTGATCGTGCTGCCTTGACCAATGTGGTACTCGCCAGTTCCCATTATAGTGGCAGTTGGGATAACAACATTGAGAACGTACTGTTGTGAGAGGGTTCCCTTGCCCATTGCGACCTGGAACAAATTATATCCAACTTTCATTTATAAATTCGATTTTTCTTAAATACACTGTATGTTTGTAATCCATTAGGGCATTTATTTCTAATAAGAAGGCACAGTTAAAAATCCACAGTTCAAAATTGTTTTTCAATGGGCTTCCGTCCCTTTTCTGTTACTCTGCGCTTTAGTAATAGTAGGTATAATATTATTATACTGAATGAGCTTCGTGATCCTTAGAGGAAAAAAAGCTAGTCTATAAAATATTTGCGTTTTCGCTATTCACACTTTATTATGTTTTCTACTATTTCTAATTTCCTCCTTTAAAACCTGTGGCAGATTCTAAAACGTAACTGTGGCAGGAATGAAATTGGAAGTAATGCGGTACCAGCGGAGAATATGGGGAAAGTTCTCTTTCTCAGCTTTTCGGAAATAATAACCGGTTGAAATATGAAAAGAAACAGGGGTTGATCCTGGGGTTCAACTGAAACTGGTTCACTTGATGGTCGAGTGAGTAAGAGGAGTCGGGGAGTTACTGGCATGGAGGATGGTAGCGTGAATAGTTGTCGTAGAAGAGATGGAAAGGATGAGGGGAAAAAGTGGGAAAGTTGAAACATATTTCCCATTTCATTTTCCCTCATCTCCCGCCACGGAGCGCCGCTTTTCTTCTTGACACCTGAATAAATTGCTTGCCGACGAGAACCTGACCCCCTCCCACCAACACTCCACTCTGGCTCAGGCAGCCTCCGTCTTTGATTCAATCTTCCTTGTGTTTTTAGAGCTTCTGGCGTCAACCCTTCTCCTTCCCTTACTTCCATCTACAGTTTTGACTCCCTTTGCCCCGTTTAACCTCAAATTCTTCTTCATTTCCTCCTTCAACCCAATACCCGCCATCTCAACCTCTTGAGAGAGCAGATTCACATCTTTTTTAGCTTTTCAATCTCCCCAGATTCAACTGAGGTACCAAGAATCCTGAATGTTTACAAAAAATTATTCATTTTTCAACCTATGACATGCTTATTTAAGGCACGTACTCGTAGGTATATCCGGTTGGGAAATATAAATATGAATTATGAATTATTGTCTGTAGAGACTGAAAGTTATGATGTCCATACTAATGATGAAGATTTGGTTCCAGTACCAAATGTTACACTGCAATTTGAGTGTATCAATAAAATGATAAATTCTTCAAGTATGACTTCATTTAACAAGCCCTAATAGGCATGGGATACCCTGATAGCTTTAGTAAATATGCACCATAGTGAGACACTTAAAATTCTTCATGCGACTTCCATTTTTTTCTGGTATGATCCTAGAAACTACTCGTAGATCAGTAGGAGAGGGAGAAAACTAAGGGTAGAGAATGTCACAATCTGATAGCTCGCAAACATTAAATAGAAAGACTGACACAACACAAACACGTTCAATGGTGGCTTGTTCCGCTAAGGCGCTTTTAAGCTCTCCTTTGTTGTTTAATCAATGCCTTTGTTCGGTTTTCATGATTGAGGAGACGTTCGTCATGTTTCCTGGCTAATTTCACAATTGTTCCCTTGACAGTTAGCTTGTTTGAATCGCAATCAGTATTTCGCAAATACCTACTCTTACCTCCTATTTTGTAACGGTAGATTTGGTTTCGTTTAATGACGTGTCTTTGAATCTTATTATAGGTCACAAGTACGTCATACTTCCGATAAGCCCTCTAATAAGTCTAAAATCCTGTGATTTAGATTTCGACTCGAATATAAATAATTCTACTTACTGGTTATAATACTCACAATAGGCTTTGCGGAGGGTGATAAAGGAAAACACATTCAGGACCTTCATTGGAACGTTTGGTGTGGTCAATCATTCGAGCTCTAGAGACCACCGTTCCGTAAACAACTCCAGTTTGCAGACAATCTCCGCCCTTCGTTCTTACAAGTACGTTTTCCGTTTCCACGGTCATATTAATAATAGAGTAATTCCAGTTCGGGTCTTGAGGAAGGGAAAACTAAGTGTATAGTAGGATTAATTGGATTATTCAAATCACAGAAAGGGGGAATTGTAATTAACCGGAACGTTGAGGGGTTGTGATGTCACATTGTTGCGATGTAAAGTCTGGAAGGGTGAATTCCCGTCACCCTTCGCCCCATTACTACACCCAGCATTTTCCCTTCAAAGAACTTAGGAAAGGGTTGGACTGAGCTGTTGGCCTGAGAGGTTTAAGGAAGGCGGGAGTTTAAGGGCCATCCAAGGTAATAGAGTTCCGTCGCGTACTTACCCTCACGTCCTGATTACCACTTCTCAACCACAGGGGTTGTGATGTACATTTGGACATTTGGCGCTCAACCGACCCTTCCAACATTGTCAATTTATGGTAGGGAGTGAACTGTCTATCACATTACCAGATTATGGGTTACAATTGAGCAACGTTCAAGGTGTTATCTCGATATGTTCTATTGATTCCATAACTTCTCAGAGAAACGTTACATTAAAACGTTTCTCAAGAAAGCAATATATTGCATCCTGACTACTGGCTATCGGTGTTTGAGCTGTGAGCAATCCCCTTTCTCTTACCTTCATAGGCCGTTGTTTTGTGCATTGCTGTTTTCTCATGCACATAACTTTGTCCAATCCAAATATATTTCAAATGTAAAGAACGCCCTAAAAATCTGCACAGACGGAATAAACGTAGTATCAAATTAACGTAGCGTCAGCATCAAACAAACTAACGATGGTATGAAACCTACATTACCCAAGTATTGTGTTCATAAATACTATCCCTGATGTATACAGGGTGCAACGCTTCTCCTTCCCCTCACTGCCCGAATATATTACGCTGTTCAGAAACATACCACGTCACACACTAATAAAAAAAAAGACTTCCAAACGTTGTAGAAAATTACAGTTTGTTGCGAATAACCATTAAAATATGATGGTTATTATACTTATATTATGTGTATATTATACGTTTCTTCGAATCTAGGTGAACTTTTAAAGATTAATGTTTTTTTTCTGTCTGCTTCTTTTCCAAGAAAAAAGGTTGTTATATTTATGATCGTTTACTAGCACTTTCCCTTCCGAAAAACTCGCGAGTATGTTAATGAATATTCATTAAAGGCTTCTATACACATCTCGTAAGAACATCAGAATCGCTTTGTTGCGTGTGATGTGGGGTAGTTTGGTCAAACAAGAGTTTGTTGAAACATAAACCTACTAGAAAGTTTATATTTTTTTCCAAGAGTAAGTTAATAAGTATTCGTATGTTTTGTAAAACTATTGGGAAAGTATGTCCGAAATTTCACTTTTTTGACCTTATATCGTCAGGCGGAAGATGTCAAGACAAGATGAATCGGGTTGGCTTGTAGGTCAAGCCGAACGCTTTTCTCCATTTACAACCTCACACACCCGGTCAGACTTTCACTCCCTACATTGCGGCAGGACAGTCAGTAGTCAAGTTATGATTCATCGTCTCGAATCGTCGAGCAGGCCAAACCCTCCCATTCCTTCCATCTCTGACAGCTTATAATCGAATACATGAATCCTCGCGATGCTCTCTACTTTTCATCTGTCGATATCTCATTCAGATCTCGGGGATATTTGTCATTGCGGTGTGGTTTTGTCAAAACCACTTCTGGGGGACATCCGCGACGGAGCCATGTTGTACGTACGTTACGTCGAGAATACGCTAATTAGATCATGTAGGGAGTAGAATATTCCTGAGAGTCAAGAGAAACTGCTAACATCCCTTGTACAAACATCCCTCGTATATGTTGCGATGTTCGCTACTCGGTGGAGGTCTTTGGAAACCGTATGTTTGTCTGTTTGTCTGTCCTTCAATCAAGCAATAACGGCTCAATGGATCGAACCCATTTCCCGTATTGAAATGTTTCCGTTATCGACGAAGGACATAGGAGGGTTCACTCCCGGATCCGTTGCATAGGGGTGGGGGTTTATGGGGAAGCCGAAACATAAAAATCCTAAATTCTTCCTTCCGGTGAGACGGATGAATATTATTTTTGGTATTTATATGAATATTAACGAATAGAACATATTGAAAAGCCTCAATAACTGGGTGGTATAAGAGAAATTAGTAGATACGCCATGAATGTTAGAATCGTATCCATCCCGACTTCTGCCAGTCCGGGACGGGGTAGATGGACACACCCTGAGTTCTGTCCGTCAGCGACGGGCCCGACATTGACGGGCCCGACAGCTAGTAATTAAATAACGGGAGAAGAGGCCATAATAATATTATTCTATTATTCTAAGCTCTCAGACGGTCCAGAACAATCTCCCTCCACGTCACGAGTTCAAACCGCACAGCACCCATCACTTCTGCCTTCATAATTCTTTGAGAGGAAACCGGAAGGGCTTAGGGTTTCTTGGGAAAGGAACCTACCATTGGTATGTCCAAGGAGTCTATTATAGACTCCTTGGGTATGTCCTTTTCAAGAATATAAACCTCAGGGTGTACAGCACCTGCCAGGTTGCCTTTACCCTCGACTGGCTCTGCATTGACGCGCGTCGTATCGATGCCTCTGCTAGTAAGGGAACCTTAGGAGATCCATCGCTATGTAACCTAGTACGAGATCACCTAAGGGTCTATTCTCGAATAGCGCGCCATAAAACTCGGCAGCGAAGGGAACAAACAAACCCATCATTTCCGAAGCACATAGGAGTCAGAACAATTGGGTCTGAGAGAGTGATTGTAATCTGCGCTTAATATGAATACTTAATAAAAACTCTGCTCGTATCTTCTACTTGGAATTCGTTCAGAAACACCTTAAAAAAAATAAAAATAACGAAACACATTCCGGTCAAGAAATTCAAAGTCAACATTTGCGCAGTCTCCCTCTCGAAATGAGACTCTTACTCCGTTTAATTTCCTCCTCCGACAATTTCTCATCCAAATCCTCTCATGCGAGCTACCTAGGGTTCTTTCCATCAGGCTCCTTCAACCTCGAAACACTCATCACCACCGTTTTTCTTGGCGACAGGTGAAAGGAGACGGATAGCGAGTTTCATTTGAACTCCATTGTGAAGAAAAGACCTTCCTGATTAATTCTCATTAATCTCTCGCGCCGTATCTGGCGGCACATTCATCGTCATAGGACGATTTCCAGGCTTTTTGCGATGCTAAGAGCTTAACTGTTTGTTTTGGAAAATGGATACACTGCCCATTTTGAAGAATGGTAAAGATAATGTTGGTAGTGGTCTGCGCAGTACGAAAGAAGGGCACTAGACTCATGAATCATGATTTCTCATCTATTTATTTTATAATGGGGAATAGGTGCTCCCCATGTTTACATTTAATTTCGTTCTGAAGTTTTGTCTGACAGCCGCCCTTTTCCCCCATCGCCTCAAGCCAAGGAGCCCGAGAACTGGGAAAGTAATTTTCATTGGGGTGATAGTGGAATGATATAATAATAGTCATAGTGGAATAATTTCAATAATTTTTATAAATATTTTGTGCTGGGTTCCATCTCATTCCATCTGGAATGGTTGCTCCATCTTATCAAAATTTCGTAGGTTTACTTGCCGATCAGTTATGTTGATTACTTCCAAACTGCTGCATCCCATGTTTCTCCTGACTAAAACGATTTTTCCTAACCCAGAGCTTTACCACTGGCTTTGTACGTTTAACGCAATTATGGTACAGGGCTCGTATCATGTTAGGTACAGATCGTGGGGTATCAAGAATAAATATACATTATTTCGTCCCCTTAGAAGTAAAAAAGCCCACTACCTACACTCTCCTGATTCCTCAGTATGACCGCTGGCGGCTTTCGAGTTTTGATATTTGGGATCTGCGAGGCTCCGTATTATCCTGAAAATTCAATTACAGTTTGCTTTCTCCATTGAAAAAGTATAATTTTCGGTAAAATACCACATGGTCAATTTTACTTGAAGAACGGGAGTAGAGATCTGCAGTTGGTCATTTTGCGAACTGAGTGAATTCTCCTTAATGACGAAGAAATCATCATTTTAGATATTCAACATTGAAGCTCAGCAGCCAGGGATGAAATTCCGAGCGTCCTCATCGTAACAGGATCAATTTCCATTGCCCTGAGACCATTGATCCACAAGCGATTCACAGTGATTCACAAAAAATGAACCAAGTTTGGACATTTTTCTTCAATACTACACCCCGATTCAGCAGTTGGTCATTTCAATAACAAACCTTTAAATTAATTAATATCTCAATTAAACTCAAGTTAATACTTCGAAAAAATAAATTAAAATCTTAGCAACATTGGGAAAAAAGTTACGATGGTAGTGTCTCCCGAAACCTAAATAAATAGTTTAGTTTTAATCGTTGTCGGAACATGGCTGAGATATCCATGGGTTCTAAGAATTTTAAGACTGGTTCAATCATCACTGTCGTTTCAATTTCGGACTATGCCCATTCGACTGTATTTTATTCACTGGTGGTATAACTTGGATAACGCCAGTGGTACATAGTTTTATGAAATCATTCTTCTTCACTTCGGTGATGGTGATTAGTTTCATATAAAATGGGTTAATATTTTCCGGAAAATTATGGAGAATTTCTTGTATTCCTCATCGAACGAGTGAGAGAAAAAGATCATGATCAAGCGTGCACGCTTGGGTGTCTTTGTCAAACATGAGCCGTTTAATACGAATCTGTTCTATTTTTCATTAATCAGGTTTAATAGCCATTAAACCTGATTAAATGCCATAACACGTCAGGTTATAGCGATGTGAACTTTTCTCTCCTTGGAATCTCCTGGTGAGAGTTAGCGTAGCATAAAATATAATGAGATATACGAGCGTAGCCAGGGCGAGTGCCAGCTACTCGAGTAATTGTTAAACCCGTTGAACACGAGAGCACACGGACATGGTTTATGTCGCACTGTGAACCATAGCCAGTGCGACATAAATCTCCGTGTAACACATAAAAGAGACGCGAGTTTCTGCTTAGGGTAGGTCACGGCGACAGGGGAGAGAAGGCCCACGTTAATTGGGAAGCCGAATAAAGAAAAGCCGCTCTCCGACTCCCGTCCGCTCTGTTGGATAGTAGATATTGCGAAAAAGTCGGAGGAAACGGGTTTTGCATTGCAGATCAGGTCGCGAGTTGTAGTGGGTAGATATCTTGCCCCGTATCTCGTTCATTGGCAGGGTGGAAACGCCAAGGATTGCATTCCCCGAGATTTGTGCTCTCTTCCGAATATTTATATTGAAGTCACATTTCACTCTTGCAAAACGATTGTGTCGCTTGACACGCTGCGTTATTTGCCTTACAAATTGATTGCAATAATTGGCTTTAAAAAAACCCTCAAATTCTAGACATGTCTATCAGTTTATTATCATCTTTCTACTCGTATCATCTATATGTGTATCAGTTTATTATCATCTTTGTGCAGAACACGCTTCTGTCCAGAACACTAAATAAGTAATAGATTAATTATTATTATGCACTATCAATAATTATCAATAAATAAGAATAATAAATAAATAATTATTATTAATAGAGAATAATAAATATTATTTGATACTTAATAGATTATGATTTATTATTATTAATAATAGTTATTAGTTAACTAGATATGTGAAAACCATGTGCTGTTCGAATCACTGGGCCAGTATAAACATTGACAACAGGCTGCCCCATGATTCACCCTCATGTTGACGACTTTCGATCTGCTCGAACTTTGAGCCATCATTGTGAACGAACGGCTGGTCGTACAAATCTCAGGGTGCTCAAACGCTAAAAATTATACTTAATTTAAATTTGAACTGAGAACTACACCGTTCCTTTTGAATTTTTCGAGATTTGACTTTTTCAGAATTTCAAAATTTGGTTTGAACCCCTTCCTCTTGACCTAAGGTTATGAAACGTTTCAAGAGTCATTGTGGGTGTAGTCCGAACCCGCAAACCAAAGGTTGATACTTCATCAACATTTTGTCTATAAGTATTCATTGGTTGGAGGGGTCGTTTAAATAATAATTATAAATTATAAATTATAAATTATTATAAATTATAAATTATATTTAATTATAATTATTATATCTTCGTCTAGAAGCGTTCAAAGGGAGCACTGTGAAGGTTCTCAAAAGGGATTGTGAAGATCTCCCAAATATACGTTGTCTTTTGTTCATCTTCGTCTGAATTTCCTTTTTATTTTTTCGAGGGACTTCCTGAAAGTAGGGTTACAAGGGCTGTGAAAGGGGCCTTACCCCGTTCTTCTCCTTCTCGTTCTTCTTCTCCTTCTCTTCTCCTTGTTATTCAGGCATGCAAGGCTGCAGCCTTTCCACCTTCACCGATTGACTTGATATTTTGCACAGAATTTCTTTATAATATCACCCAGTGCCATTTGAAAGATTATCTCAACCCAAGAAAATTTTAATAACAAAAACTGAAATTTTGGTTAACAGCCTAATTTTTGCCACTTTGACGGGTCCACAGCCGATCAACTTGAAATTTGGTGTGGATAAAACGAGTAGAAAGTCCTGAAAATATCGTCCTACAGTGGGCGGAAAAAGTTATGCCGCCCGCCCTTTTCCTTTCATCTAAAAATATGTATATCCTAACCAAATCCCCATCAAAATCTCCCCTTGACGCCATGTTATTCATTTTAATCACTAAACATCTATGTATTATTTTATCAGTTGCTTGTGTGTTCATTACTTACACGGCTTTCATATCTGTTGGAAAAGGTGTAGAATCCGCTACCCACAAATTATAAAAGTCCTAATGGGACTAGTATGGGTTGGTCCCGTGTGCACAAAAGGTAAAGTAAGGGACCTAGAACACTTCTTTTTGTAGATTTCAGGCTGGAGAAGTGATCATTTTGCTTTACTCTAACATGTCGGTAATGAATATAGGATTAATATAGGAGTAAGTAATACTGTCGTGGGAGATCCCTGTGCAATTTGTATTCAAGGCTATTGTTACGTCTGACATATCACAAAAATATTGTTCTATATTTTCATCGAGTGTCGAATAAGAAGATGCAGGATCGGCGTCAGACAGGAATCAAATGTTTCAATTATTGAAATATTATTTCTCATCGTCGGGCGGCTATACTACTCAGCGATCGAAGAAGAGACTGTCAGAGTTTCTATTGAGTGTATCATAGATCATAGTGTTGTGTTTCATGTAGACCTCTGAAGGTTGACATGATTGGTGTAATGCACTTTACGATCGTTAATCAAGATGGATGGGAGGATTCAGGGGTGTACCAATAACAGGAGTCGAGGGGTTTCCCGCGACACCGCGGCCATCAGGTGGTCCAAGTGGGTTCTGCACTGACCTCGAGCGGCACCGCAGACGACAGATCGTACTAATAGTACCAAGATAATACCGTCGTCATGTGAGTAATTAACACCATCTTACTATCAGAAGGCAATGTGAAAAAGTTTGGATGCCAGTTATGATGCCATTCATTATTCCGTCCATCTAAATTTGTTTATTTGTTTATTTGAAAAAATACGGGCGAGCCCAATTACAAGCATATTATCCAAAGTACAAATTAAATAGCGTTAATAATTGAATAGACATAATAATTAAGTGGTATGACGATAAGTGGTAAGACATAATCAAAGTGGTATGACAGAAAATAGAGAGAACAAGAATACTAGGGTGTGAAAATCGAACGCAAATACAGGTTGTATCAAGTAATAGAAACATGTGTAGAAACTACAGAATATTTTAGCTGTGACAATGAGTGGGAGAAGAAGTCAAATTCGGGGTGGATACTTAGAAAAAGATTTGCGAGACGGGGAATTCTAACAAGTGGCCGGTTTTGTAAATAATTTGTCGGACTAAAGGGGATTTGAAAAAGACTAGATGACCGGGAGGAGAGACGCGGCACCAGCAGACCGATCCTTGATAGCAGGGATGGGCAGTCGATTTTGTTGTTGAGCAGCTTGTGGAGAAACGTGAGGTCAGCCACCGAGCGTCTTTTGTCGAGCGGCATAAGGTTGGAAGTGATGAGGAGTTCCGAATAGTCTACGTCGCACTGGGGTATTCCAAGCTTAAAAGCGATGAACCGCAGAAACTTATTTTGGACTCGTTCCAAGCTGTATTTGTGGATAGCGTAAAAAGGGGACCAAACTGGGGAAGCATAATCCAACTTGGGAAGGACCAGTGCCTTGTAGAGCAGAGTCAGGACACGGACGTCGGTGAAATCCCTGGTGTGCCGCTTCAGGAACCCCAAAGCTCTCATGGCACCTCTTGAAATGTTGGCGATGTGGCCGGAGAAGGACAGCTGACCATCCAGGAGCACCCCCAGGTCTCTCGTCTCGTGCACCCTCCCCAAAGGGGCTCCGCAAAGAGTGTAGTCGTACTGGTATTTATTCGATGACCGGCAGAAAGAGATAACCGAGCACTTAGAGGGATTTAGGAAAAGGCTATTCCCAATACACCACTGCTCAAGGTCCTGCAGTGCGCTCTGCAGAAGTTGACAGCTCATATCAGATTCAATGTGGCAAAACACCTTCAGGTCATCAGCAAACAGGAGACATCCGACGTTTGGCCCAAGCTGGCAAACCACACTGTTGATCGCCAGCAGAAAGCATAGCGGACCAATGTGACTTCCCTGTGGCACCTCAGATGTAGACGTAAAAGGCAAGGATAATGCACCCCTAACCCTGACTGTGAAATTACTTGTTCTTTAGTTCCTATCCACCGTTATGCTCATCGCAGGAAAACTACCACCATACCTGCAGAATTCACCTCAGGCAGCGGTTTCCAAAAACATGGAGCTTGTTGGTGAGAACTTTGGTGACCCACGTTTCACATCCATAGAGGTGAAGGGATTAGACATTCGTATTGAACAGGGTAGCTTGGTCTCTTGCGAGATATTTCTTTTCCGCCAAAGTGGGTACAGCTGAACAAACGCGCCTTTATCCTGCTGATTCTGCTTTTTATACAGTTGCTAGCTTCTTGGGTATCAACGTTGCTCACGAAGCATTGGAAGGAATCTTCCTCTTACATTCAAGGCTTCACCTGGAAAGTTTCATCCGGATTTCTTTCCGTTCCATTAATTAGTGTGTACGAGAGAGAACTTGTTCTTGACACTTTCAAGATAGGATCTTGTTCCATTTAGAATTGTTGTTTTAAACTCACTCTTCCTTCCTTACCCGTATTTAGTTGGAAAACCGGTCGTCATTTGCACGTGGCTGTTTGTAGGTCAAACATTTTCAACCTCTAAAATGCGATTTAGATGTTGAACATGTTTGACCAAATTTTGGTGTTTTTCACAACCCATTAGTACCACCCATTTCAATACTTAGGTTTATAGTTATACCTTACGATATTTGGTGTTTTTCCTGCTCGTTAATTAATGTAACGAAGTATGCAAGTAATCATCAGTACGTACTACGATGAATACATTTTCCATTCCTTTCTCATATGAGTTTCTTCGTACCACTAAACAGGTTTGTGTAGTCTGGTTTTTATGAATTTTGTTGGCAAGGTAAATGCGACGTGAGAGATGATTGTACTTGCATTCCATAAATGCGTTAGGAGCTGCATACCTTCGTGATCCCAGTGACACTGAAACGCACATGAGATACCGAAGGGAAGCCAGTAGTAGACATTACTCTCCCAACGCTCATCCAGGCAGTAATTGACTTGGAAGTTTCACCCTCCGCTCAAGCTGATTGCTTTTTGTCTTCACCAAGTCATGAATAAAGATTAGATCTCGAACCCGCGATTCCCTTACAACTTGGTGGTACCCCTACTAACCCCCCCCCCCTCTATCCGACCGCTATATCATTCCTTCAGCCCGCAGCTTTCTTCCACCAATCCTATTGGCGACTTTCTAAACTTTCCCACGCATTCAGGATTGATTCGGATAAAATCCTCATCGTTTCAGTGCTTCACTTGTTCCTTTGGTTCATCAAAGTCAGTGTGGAAAACCGGAGAAGCCAGGACAATAATGAAGACTCCAACCACCCTTCTGATATGATAACAATAGTTTCTAGATGCTAAGCAACTGAAACACGTCTGGTAAGTTCGGAATACTGATATGGAAGAGGAATAATTCAGGACGAAATGTCATTCATCCACGAAAACTAACCGACTGGTCGCACACCTCACCTCCTTGATATCCCAACTGAACTTACCATAATAGTGGCAGGGTTTTCAGTTCCGAAAGTTTACCACCAATGGGGTTACGTTTTCAAAATTCACCACCTCACCACGATGATTCGTTCCTTTTTACGCATTTCAAACATATTTTTAATATGGGTATTTTTGAAGCCCACCGAGAGCATTACGAACGGCTGGAAAAAAAGGAAAGAAGAACCGAAAGAATATCCCCCTACATTTATAATTCTGAGCCAATCGATAGGAGTGAAAATGGGAGTTGACATCTTGAAACCGCTATACCTCGAAAACATTAAAATGGAACTAATGGATATCCATGCAATCAAGACGTCCGTGAATCACTTCAAGGAACTACAACACGAACAATTCTGAAGAGTATAATTGAGGCTTTTAGAGAAGAGGATAACGATTTTAATGATAAACTCAATACAGTAAGAGAAAAAAGGAGGACAGCATCTGTAATCGAAAGAGAAAAACGATTATCGGAACAAAAAGATCCTCAATGTTTTTGTACGCTTTGGGCTCCCATCCGAAATCCTCTTCAGTGGGAATTGAAAAGTTTCATAAGCGAGAGAGCATTCGCTTTTTTCCTGGAAAGAGAATGGAGGCAATTATACCTCCCTGAATAAAAAGTGCAGCAGGAGCACATACAATGGTTTGATGACTTTCAACTGGAGAAGCAATAAATGTTATAGAAAGGAAGAAACTCATGATGAACTCGTCGAGATGACCTCGTGCTGAGAGTACAATCAGTATTTCATGTGGACAAGAAACTGGCAGCAATCAGACCAACTATTGATTTAGAACAGTTGAATGCGTGGCAGTTGAAATAATCGAGCACAAACAAATGTACTGGTATGTACTGATACTCACCTGTCGTTTGGGACAACCTGTGATCTACATGAGCTCTCACCTACAATGACGTGTCTCCGGTTATTATCGGTTTGACACATTCAGGGTGACTCCCTTCAAATTGATTCGTTTACCCGGCTGAAGGGGCCTCAAAGCACAGGGCTGCCTTCGTATTATGCTGTCAACACCAAGTGCAAAGTGGTAACTTGTAAGACCAACAGTGAAATAACTTTCATTGATCGAAGTGAAGGTTATCACTCTTAATTAAACCAGTATATTGTAGAAAAACACAGAATATGAAACAAATACAAACTATTTACAAGGAAGGAAACGATTGGATATGACATTACTACTAAAGTACCTACTTGTAAAAACGCTTGGGAAACTCGATAAACTGTGTGGTACGAATCAGCTGTTCATCAGTTTGAAAAAAGGCCTGAAGTCTCCCCGTATTATTCACGCTAATAATAATTATTAATAAGCATAATAAACATAATATGTTTTTCACGTTCGGACCGTCGAGCTCTTACTGTGAACAAATTGGTCACACAAGTCTCCAAGTAGTCTTAAAAATATTCTACACCAAAATCTACTCAAGAAACTGTTTGAAACGGTGACTTTTTCTCGATTGATTCTAAAGGTTTGGAAATGAACATAATGAACCAAAACAGTCGGAGTCTAACTTGGAATCTTTACTAACCAAGGAAATTTCCAACAGGTTAAAAGGTAAGCACATGGAAAGGACAAAGAAAATATTCAAAAGTGAAAGGACAGTTAGAGAGCATACTAGAGATATTTCTGTATAAATGGGCCAGCGGGAATTGCAATTCAAACAGAATGATAAAGTTGCCATACATTTCTATTAACCAAGCAAAGTAAATCCTGGGAAAAGCCTCGGATTGACCTCTTCAGTTATACAAAGGTTTTTTTTTTAAACTTTCGCCCGCTATTCCCGAGCACTTTGCCGCGTTTATTCCTATAAGTTCACAGTCGGATTCGAGCCAAATATTCTTGAGTTTAGCGATAGTACCGCTAGGTCACATCTGTCACTATAGTCGGGTTCAGGGTCGTGTGTCTAATGCGACATGGGATACATGTATGCTATA